>JABUQX010017903.1:17500-32500 GCA_015478945.1 Trachelipus rathkii
TTATAGCTATATTAATATTAATTTTATAATATAATATATTAGTATATAGTATATTATATATTATTATATATATTATATGTATATATAGTAATATTGTATAGAGTAGATAATAGAGAGAGATGAGAAATATATTAATAAATACTAAAAAATCAAAGCTTTATAAACGGGCAACTAATTTTATATCTAAATTATTAATATCTACTATAAAAATAGCTTTTCTTTCATACTTTTCTTTTACTTATCATTTTTTGCAATGAACGATGATTCAAAAAATATTATCTTTCATATCATCTCATTATTTGATAAATAATGATAATGGAACAAACACCATATGTTATTATAATATTAGTTAAGACAATGGATATATAGCAATATATATTACACAGTACCATTAATCTGATATTTAATAACATAACACATGTCTGCTAGAAAGAATAGTAGATAGAATTCTTACCTAGTCCAAACAACAAGAAATATAAATAACTAGAAGACTAATAGAAAGTATGGACCTATTGCAATCTATACTCGAATACTCTATATATGAGACATATATATATATATATTATATATATATATACAACAATACATTATTCAGTAGAGTAAGAACGTAACTCATAACGGCTCAAATCACAATAAATTTATTTATATCAGATATGGAAACATGGTACCTACCTATAAACAAGCAGAAATAATATCAAAACAGCACAATCTAATAATCTATAGTATATTATATACTAGTAAAAAGTTGATACTAACACAAATGTTATAAATATAGTATAACACTGAGTAACATATATATATAATAATTATATATATAAATATATAATAATACTAAATAATACAACAAACCTCACAATACTAATATTAATATGTTTGAAAGATACCAGATACATATTAGTACTCGACATATGGACAAATAATCTAATTATATAGCCTACAATATTAAATAGTGCAGAAAATAATGACAAGACTGACACATATTATTAAGTAATAAAAAAATAATGATAAAGATTTATAATATATAGTATAATATATATATATATATAATTATATAATATATAAATATATATATATATTATAGTCATATATATTATATATATATATATATATATATATATATATATTATAACTATAATATATATATGTATATATATATATATATATATATATATATATATATATATATATATATATATATATATATATATATATATATATATATATATATATATATAAAGTATATATGTTAGAGAGAGAGAATTTATACTAAAAGTTTTATAAATGACGTTGGTTAATTTTATCCTTCAAAGCTTATCTACGATGTCTTTACTATTCTTGCAATGAACGATGATGTCAAAAATATTATACTCGTCCTCTTGATAAAATTATACAACACATATGTATATAAAGACAACGGTGCAACACAACCATATCTGAGTTAATAATATAACACATCTGCAGAAAAAGAGTACGATCCAACCAAACAACAGAAAAGACAACCACGTAAGAAAGTGGCTCAACTCAACTCTAAATGAGACAACAAATAGCATATTCGAGGAAATCAACAAAGGGCCGTCGCAAATTTTTTTTATGTTATTAGGCAAACGGCTGCAAATAACATGCAGAAAAATTTCAAGACGAGCACAACATAACTATAATAGTAAAGAGTTGACCAACCAACATAAATAAGACAATCGGTACAATAATACTAACATATCAAGACAACAACGCCCAACAAAACGCTATTTTATAGTGTTTGAAAGAATATATACATTTTTCCATAAGAACCACAACGGCCCACATAGCAAGTGCATGAAAATACAACGAGCACTTAGAAAAAAGGCACGATATATTATATATATATATATAGTATTATATATATAATATATATATATAGTTATCTATTATATATATATTATAAATAGTATATTATATATATATATACTATATATTTATATATATATATATATATACTTATTATAGTGATATATATTATACTATATATATATATATATTATACTAAAAGTTTATAAATGACGTCTGCGTTATTTATCCTCAAAGCTTATCTACGATGTCTTGTACTATTCTTGGCATGAACGCATGATCAAAAAAAATATATATATTCGTCAATTGATAAAATTATGGAACAACACATATGTATATAAAGACAACGGTGCAACACAACCATATCTGAGTTAATAACATAACACATCTGCATATATTTATCTAATCGCATAAAAAGAGTCACGGAATCCAACCTATAACCAAGTACAAACATAGAAATATAAATACACTTATAATAATAAAATAGTAATTGAGAAGTAACATTCATAATATATCAATATATGTATAGTACATAACAATAGCAATATTGAGGAAAAATAGTACATAATGGCTAGAACAAACTGTGTATTATGAGATAAGGAAACGGTATAATGCAAATAATACACTCATATATGCATGAATAAATTCTCAAAACAGCTATACTACAAATATAACTATAAGAAATATATTATAATAGAGTTGTATATATACCTATAATACCAAAGTATAAGTATTAATAGAAATACGGTACACATAATATAATTAAAATATAATATAGACAACAACTATACACTATATCAATCTGTTTATGATTTTATATGTTTGAAAGAAATAAAACTGTTCAAATTATAAACAAATATTACTATATATATATACATACATATATATATACTAAGTGCAGTAAGCAACAACCGATCAACTCAAATTAGAAAAAAAATAATAAAGTATATATATAATATAATTATTAATTATATATATATTATATATAAGTATTATAGTATATATTATATATATACTATATATATATATATATATATATATATTATATATCTACTTATATATATATATATAGCTATATATTATATATAACCTATATAATATATATGAATATAATATATAGTATTATAATATATTCATAGTTATATATATATATATATTATCATAAGTATTATAATTAATTATTATATTTAATAATATATATAATTATTAATTAGCAATAATTAATTAATATTATTATTATAATCATATATTAATATAATTATAATATATATTATATAATATAAGTATACAATATTATTAATATATATATATATATATATATAATCTATATATAATATAATTATATCTATTTAATATATATAAATTTATATTAAATATATACTATATATATAATTATAATTAATATTTATAATTAAAATATATATTATATTATACTATAATTTATATATTTTATATATTTATAATATATATGATATTATATATGAATATTATATAATATATATATATGATATATAGTATTTGTCTATATATATTATATTATATCATATAATTATATATAGATAATGTAAATATGATTAATTAGATAGATAGATAGATAGAATATACTAACAGACATTTAATTAATACTATAAATAAGTATATTTTAATATTATATATATATTAATAAATATATAATATATATATTAATCTTATTATATATATATATATTAATTATAGAGAGAGAAGAGAGAGAGAGAGATATAGATATATATATAAAAAAATGCTTTATAAATGACGTCTGCGTTATTTATCCTCAAAGCTTATCTACGATGTCTTTACTATTCTTGCAATGAACGATGATTCAAAAAATATATATATCGTCCTTTGATAAAATTATGGAACAACACATATGTATATAAAGACAACGGTGCAACACAACCATATCTGAGTTAATAATATAACACATCTGCAGAAAAAGAGTACGATCCAACCAAACAACAGAAAAGACAACCACGTAAGAAAGTGGCTCAACTCAACTCTAAATGAGACAACAAATAGCATATTCGAGGAAAAAGACAACGGCCAAACAAATTTTTAGATAGGAAACGGCCTACAATAACAGCAGAAAATTCAAACAGCACAACATAACTATAAATAAAAGAGTTGACCAACACAACAGTAAATAAGACAACGGTACAATAATACTAAATACAAGACAACAACCCAACAAAACTATATATGTTTGAAAGAATACATTTATCAATAAGACAACGGCCCAATACAAGTGCAGAAAAGACAACGACACAATTAGAAAAAAGGACGATATATATATATATATATATATATATATATATATATATATAATATATAGTATATAATATATATATATATATATATATAAAATATATTATATATATAACATATTATAATATATATAGTATATATATATATATATATATATATATATATATATATAAGCTTTATAAATGACGTCTGCGTTATTTATCCTCAAAGCTTATCTACGATGTCTTTACTATTCTTGCAATGAACGATGATTCAAAAAATATATATATCGTCCTTTGATAAAATTATGGAACAACACATATGTATATAAAGACAACGGTGCAACACAACCATATCTGAGTTAATAACATAACACATCTGCAGAAAAAGAGTACGATCCAACCAAACAACAGAAAAGACAACCACGTAAGAAAGTGGCTCAACTCAACTCTAAATGAGACAACAAATAGCATATTCGAGGAAAAAGACAACGGCCAAACAAATTTTTAGATAGGAAACGGCCTACAATAACAGCAGAAAATTCAAACAGCACAACATAACTATAAATAAAAGAGTTGACCAACACAACAGTAAATAAGACAACGGTACAATAATACTAAATACAAGACAACAACCCAACATATTACTATATAATATTATCTTAAATATATATATATATATATATATATATATATATGAAAAACAAAATACGAACATTAGGACACCTTAAATAATTTGAAAATAAATTAATTCAAACTTGCAAAGTTTCCTACCAGACTTATGCAGTGCAGCTTCATTTATGATCATTTTATACCGTATTTTGAGGGTCATTTCGCCAATTAAATGTTAATTATTCATGTAATTGTGATTAATGTCATATTGTTTGTCTTTCGTTTTCTGTTGAACAATTGTACATTAAATCATGGTTCATCATCCGCTATTTTCTAACTGCGCATCATGTCTACTACTCCCAAGAGTATTCATTGAAAATATCTGCAAAAGGTATATTTTACTTATATATTATAATAATAAAATTTAAATAATTTAAAAAAACCTTACCAGATTTCCTCTACGCACTTATACTGTTTCTACATACCACTTCTACGTATTGTCTACCCACTCATCTAACAAAAATATAATAATAATCAATCAATAATATAATCAATAACTAATAATAATAATCATAATAATAAATAATATAATATCTAATCGAATAATAATAAGAAAATATAACTAATAAATACATATAAAATTATAATAATCAATCCGATACAGTTACATCAATAATAATAATTCAATAACAATCAATAATAATATACTAATACAAATAATATTAATATCAAAATCAATAATAGTAAACGATAATCATAATCTAATAATAAAATAATAATCAATACATAATTAAAAAATCCAACATTAATAATAATCAAATAATGATAATAATATTAAATAACAATAAGTATAATAAAAATGATAATAAATAATAACTACATAATGATAATAATAATAACTAATTAACTAATACATAATAATAATAACTAATAATAATAATAATAATAATAATCCAATAATACAATCAATCCAATAATCAAATAACCACTGTTAATACATATAATACTAATAATAATAATAATAATAATAATAATATAATAATCCTCAATAATCAATAATAATCAATAATACAATAACCAAATATACTAATAACAATAATATATAATATAAAAGTTATAATAACAAAATAATAATAATAGTAATCATAATCATAACTATCAATATAATAATAATCATATATAACAATAAAATTAATACATAATACCTAATACATAATAATATAAACTAATAATCATTAATAATTAATCACATAATAATAATAATCCAATAATAATAATAATTATATATACTTATCATAATAATAATTCTATAGTAATATAATATAATCATTACTAATAATAATCATTCCGAAACATGTAATAATTGAACTTCCTCATCCAAACATCTAAATGAAAATTAATATAAGAAAAAGCAAATGAAAAATATTATGTAAAAACTCTTTTTTTAAAGAAATATTGAACGCAATCAATAAGTTACTTCACCGTTACTTTCTAGTATTAAGGCAAATAAGTTTATCACCTATAAAAACTCACATTATACTGAAACATCAAATAAAAATGGTTAAATGTTTAACTCTTTTTTTCAGTTCCTCCTCCTTAAAATAATAATCAAATGATTAATGATACCTGGGAGTAATACGCATGCATATGGATTTTATTGGGCTAATAAAACCCTTATTATATTTTTAACAAGTTTCAATCACTTTCAAGACTCTCTCAATATTGATAATCCTATTGAAAATACTATATATAAAAAGAATATAAAAATACAGAAAGAAATAAGAGTACCGCACCTTTATAGCAATGTCATTAATGTATTTGATAAAGATAGGAGGACCACAAATACGGGTACTGTGGAACTTTAAAACTTACAGTAGCAAATCAGAGAAATTACCAAGTATTTCAAGTATATCTTCGAAATAAGATCTAATAGGCTCTTAAGGTGACCTTGTTGAGATTTCAATACCATTTGTTTTAGTATGTTTTAGTTTTGGTGTTGTAAAGGAACACAGAGTGAAGAATAATTTTTAATAAGTATTTTAATTTAAATGTGCATTTGTTTGCTCTAAAATAGAATTGGACCGCACTTATTAAATCGTTTGTTTGCTTTCTTTAAAATTTTGTAGAAACGATTTTAATAAATCTCTCGTAAAATGTCAAGAGAATTGAAATTTATCTAGATTTTTTTTGTTGACTTGAATATTTAGGAACCAATCATCGTTTCTCAAAACATCATTAAAAGAAGATTCTTGAAAGACCTTATGTGAATGAAAGCTCCAAAACGTGAGAGAGACCTTCAGCTATCAACTTTAGTAGTGTGATTGGAGCAGGAGGCTTCTTTCAACATTTTCCACATTCACATACCGAAATAGTGCAAAAATAAAATCCCAATAATAACATGATTTTTCTAACCCTACCAAGAAATGGTAATCTTAAGAAGTTAACTCGTAGAAGTATTATCTCAAAATTGAAACAGTTAAGTTTCATTTAGGATAAATCCAGAGACTCAAATAATAAATCACTTTGTGGAACTGTCATGACGCTTTTGATAATAAATACTTTCTTCTGCTCAGCTACCGCCGCCCAGCGGTTCAAAGTCGCGATCTTGGCACTCGATTTCGTCACAATGATTGGCCAAGTAAAGATAGAAATTCCAAGCAATAAATGACTTAGAAGTAAGATAACATCTCAATAATGTCTTCCCTGAAGCATATGATAAAGACTATATAATCTCATTGAGCACATACCTCTTAACCTTGTCAATTTCTTCATCAGGTGCCCGCCAACACAATCAAACAAGATAATGATTAACTTATGTATAAAGCATAAAAAAAATACCTTATAGATCTTGAGTATTAATTAAATGTATGTCCACCAATATCCTTTTCATACTATTAATCGTAACTCACATCAGAGTATTTCCATAAACCCATGCTCTGGTTTAAAAATATACCATAGCCCTAGAAGCTCATATTGAGTCTACTTGTGCAAATAAACATGCTTAATATTCTCACTGTTTCTTCATATCCTTTAGGTTTAGTGCACGCCACGATTCTATGTAGGATATGACTAGACTTTCATTATGCTTACGTTATGCAAGTATCTCAATAACCGAGACGTCCATTGTTAAAATAGTAATCTCGCATCCCACCCAAGTAATTAAAATAGAAATCAACTCGAAAGAACAGCCCGCTCTGCTTAGCACCAGTAGGCTAACAATATTGCTCGTGGCACTAGATTCTGTCCTACACCCAGAATATTACTCTACAAACATCTTTGTCTACAAGATATACATCTTACCATAACAGCTTTGTGTATAAAAATAGTTTCTTTCTGCTAAAACAATTTAATAATAATAACAATAATAATAATAATAATAATAAAAATAATAATAATAATAATAATAATAATAATAATAATAATAATAATAATAATAATAATAATAATATATACATAATATAATAAGTATAATATTACTAATAATCATAATTTAATAATAATTTAATAGATAATGCTATAATAATAACTAATAATAATAATAATAATATAATCAATATAATAATAATAATCAATAGAAATATAACTAATAAAAAAAAAAAAAAAAAACAACAAAATAAATAATAATAATAATAATAAAATATAATTAGTTATTTTTATACATGTCAATCACTTTATATTACATCTGACCTCACATAGGATTTCCTATAGGATGTTTTACGCGGAGAATTACTATGATTCTCTAGCTTGTTTATCAGACTCAGACCGCCTAAGACTTCTGCCATCTAATAACCTAATGTCAAATTATATAAGGTGTTCTAAAATAACCAGTCCAAAACCATCCAAAACCTAATTTCATTAACTAATAAATAAAGCAATATATTTTTGGAATGTTCATTTTACTTTTTACATCAATATTCCATAGTCATTATTATTATTATTTTTATTATTATTATTATATTATTTATTATTCATCTATTATTATTTATCATCTCATTATCATTATCTATCTATCTATTATTATTAATAATTATTTTACTCTATTAATTATTATTATTATTTGATCTATGGTTGATAAACGAAGTCACTGATTATTATTCTCTTAATATTATTATATTATTATTATTAATCTATTCTTATTCTCATTTCATTCTTTTTTTTATTATTATCTATATTATTATTCATTATTCTCTTATATATTTTATTATCATATTCTCTTATTATTATATTGATTATTAATTATGTTATTGTATTGTTTTATTGTTATTGTTATTCGTTATTATTATTCGTTATATTATTATTAGTTATTATCTATATTATTATTATTATTTTATTACTTCTTATTATTAATTATTACTATCTTCACTTATATTATTATTTATATATATTATTATATATTACTTATTATCTATTCATCTATTATTATTCATTATATCATTTACCACATAAACTAATTATTATCCATTATTATTATTATTCATCTATATATATTATTATCTATTATGTATTATTATTACTTATTATTATTATTATTATTTGTTATTTTTATTATTATTATACATTACTTATTATATTATTATTCCTTAAAAAACATTTATATCAATTTAGTTTCTAAAATTCTTTTTAGCATTTTTCTTACCCCACAGCATCTAAAATTTCTACTTGGTATATTATTTCTTGGTATCACATTCATGTTTTACATTTTTCTTCCACAGATCTAAAATTTACTACTTGGTATAGTTTATTTTCTTTGGTATAATCATTATGAATAATTTAAAATTAAAATAGAGTACACCAACATACTTATACTACCCTGCTAACGGGCTTCATTCGAAAAGTTGGGGCGGGGCATCTTCATAACTTGAAATTATAGCAGCTAATAAATTGATAAAGGAAATTATATTTTAGCAAATTAGTATTAAAATAACTTTGATGAATGCATTTTAAATGATATTAAGTGTGTAAAATAAAACGTGAAATTTTATGTTAATGTATGGCTTATGGTTTTAATATGTAAGCCTCTGCAATTTTTAACTTCAGCATTGTTCTATGTAATAATAGCTCCTCTTCAGGCATCATCTTACTTTTTTATGGAATGATATCAAACTTTTTAATAACTATATCAAGGTACGAACCAGCCCTAATAGCATTGAGGACATAAATTTTTCTTTATTGGATCACATGGCAAAATATAGATTGTCATATCAAATTTTTGGGAAACAAAAAATGAGATACGAAACTATTATCCATGTTTTGTAAAGTTTTATTTTAAGAAAACTCGAATTTTCCTTACCGTATAATATCGACAATTTGATGAAAATTGAGTTCATACTTTTGTTAATAATTTATAGGAGATTTGCTTTTCATTTATACAGAATGAGCAATTCGATGTTAATGCAAAATTATTTTTTCTTTTGTGCTAATTAAGCACTTACCGTAATTATTCCTTCCCAATAAAAAAATAAGGAGTAAAAGAATTTAAAACCCTTGGCAAACACATAATTTTATAAAATTTGATAAATCTAAATCATTAATTCTAACAAATTTTTAAAATGGAATTATAATATCTTTTCAATTATATAATAATTTTGACAAACAATTGAAAATTTTCCTAAAGAAAGCAAAAGTGGAAGATTAAACTAATAAAAGATTTATGAGGACATGAGAACTACCTAACAACCTAATAAACAAAAATTTATTAAAATAAACAAAACTAATTAATTAAATATAAACTGTGAAATACCAAGCAAACATAAAAAAAATTACTGATTATCTTAATTGTTTCCTAAACATTGGTAAAAAACTATGGCCAACAGACCTACATTTGAAATTTTTCATGTTTATAAAACCATACCTTTCGCGCTTTTCCTTTGAAAATATCTCAGACTCAGAAGTTAAAATGATAACTTAAGGTCAAACCAAATATTAAAATTGTGATGTTTAAATCATATTCGGTAGTTTTTTCAAGCTCGTTACCGACAAAATTGTTACAACCCTAAAATATCTGAATCATATTTCCATTCACAAGGGTATATTCACACATGTTTTTTACAACCTCATGTGTTAAAACCAATCCACCAAAAAATTGTATTCACTTCGTTCCTCAGAATTACAGCCCGATTTTGATAACATATAATACTATTAGCAAAATATTCTAGAAATCAATTTTAAGACAATTATCTGAATACCTTAAATCAATTAACCTTATTAATGATTTAAAATTTGGCTTTCGAAGAGGAAGATCGACATGCGAAGATCTTGTCTGTTTTTTTGAAAAAATACATGAAAAAACAAAACGCAAAAATTGATCTCTGCTACTATTATTGTAGTTCTCACAACCAATTGAGTTTTTAGGATATTACACTCTTTTATGCAAAATGTATAGAACGGGATTGAGGGAAACCCATTACAGTGGTTTAGAACCTATAAACCGGAAAGACATCAGTATGTATATTTGAGCGATGTACGCTCAATCACCCATTAAGTAAAAAGGGTGATGCACCAAGTTGCATCCCTTTGCATTTATTATCTAAAATTTAAATAAATAATATATTAAACTTGCATTAATTTTTCTCTGTCTCATTTACAGATAACTTATCAATATTAATAAACTATAAAAATCCAGAATTGCTCTTCCAGAAATCTGCAAATATTTTAAAGAAAATGATGATTTGAATAAATTCTAATAAACTTTCATTGAATTCACAATAAACGTCACATTTTATTTATTATTAGCAATAAAATTCTATTAGAAAATTTTTAACTCTTAAATTAATATTTAAATAACATTTTAAACAGCTAGTGAATAAATAGACGAAATACATGTATATAATAGTAAAATAAGCCCTATCCATTCCTCTTCATGTTGATAAGAAAAAAATTATGCTTAAATTTATCTTCAATTGCTGAATTTCATTTTGTTACAGGACACTGCTTTCAAATTACAATTCTTAACATTATACAGTTTCATGTCAAAATAAATCCATCGCTCTTAAAAGAGCAACGCAAATTAACACAACAAATCATTGCTTTTAATAGAAGCATAAAATAGCTGACAATCTTAGTCTAATTGCCGGCAATAATTCTTAGTATGTTCAGCTTAAATTTTATTATATTTATCTATTATTATTAATTTACATTATTACAATTTATTAGTTTAAATATACAATGTATTTTAGCAATTCAGTACCTGTTATTATTATCATTGTATTATTATTTTTCATTTTCGTTTTTGGTAAGTAAATTCCACTTTTTAATATTATTTTTATTATTATCTAATTATATAATTACATATTTATATATTAATTACTAAAATAGCATATTATTATTATTATTATTATTATTATTATTATTATTATTATTATTATTATTATTATTATTATTATTATTATTATTATTATTATTATTATTATTATTTTTGTTGATTAGGTAAATTATTTTATTATTATTAGCGCATTCAAGATCCGCTTCGTGATTTTATAAAAGTTTTTGCTTTTATTTTCCACGCTCTAAATATTTTTTTTGTACCTTCACTTTTAATTTCCTTAAAAATAATCTTTGAAAAATATCTTACAGGAGACGAAGAAGATATATTTACATAGTTTTCCCGACGCGTTTCGTCTCTATACTTAAGACATCTTCAGAGGATTATGTTGATATGCGATTATGTCGAGGTTGATATGCCCTGTCCGACAATCTATTCGTCGTGTAAGCAATATATGTCGACGTTTAGTCTGATTCAGGGCAGTTAAAACTGGTACCAACGTGATGATTGTCGGCAAAGCATCTCTTGTGCTAAAGGGAGAGCTGACAGTTGTTTGGACTTATGGCATATGTCTGACTTTAATTTTTGAGGTGTCTTAAGTTTTGAGGTGAGAGTTCAACAAATATTATGAAGGCATTTCTCTTCCTTATTGAAGTCTACAGCATTGGAAGGTTCGAAGAAGAAATTTATCGAATTCACAAATTCGAAATTTAAAATTCACATACGAAACTTAGGTTATAATGGTGTTTGTTTTTTAGACATCAAAATCAATATTAATTATGACGGCTCATTATCTACAATAATACATGTCAAAAACACTGATAGTGTTTCTTTAATGGTCGTGTATTCTGAACTACGGACTCCTATTCGCCGATATTACAAAGATCTATCAGTAAAAAACTTTAGTTTGCAGAGCATACAAGCTATGTTCAACTTGGAAAAACTTTAATGAAAAATTTGGCAGTAAAAAATTTATTTAACTGTGGACATCCACAACATTCCGTTGAACAAATTTAATTAAATTGTAAAACTTAACCAATTTATATAATAAAGAAAGTAAAAATAATCAGAAAAATCGACTAAATTTCTTCTTTCACAACTGTCATGTTCGAAGACTTCAAATAAAGAAGAGAAATGCCTTCGTAAAATTTTGAACTCTCACCTCAAACTAAAGACACCTCAAAAACCAAAGTCAGACTTAACCATAAGTCAACTATCACTGTCCTCTTCCTTTAGCACAAGAGATGCTTTGCCACAACCATCATGTTGTTTTACGCATTTTTAACTGCCGCTGACCAGCCTGTAGCGTCAACATATATTGCTTACACGAACGACATAGATTGTCGGACAGGGCATATCAACATTCGTTACAGTCTCAGAAAAAAACTTGAACATTTCAACTGGACGTGGTCAATAACTATAGGTAAGATTTCTAAACAACTTCGCATATTATACGGAATCGTGTAAAGTAGAAACAAAATGCAGAGCGCCTTACATCAAAACACCCAGAACCAGACATTAACATAAATTTAAATTATTATCAATCAGACTCAATTTAATTTGATTTATTATTATAATAGCAATTTTAAAAGACTCATTCGCTACAAGAAAATCCTCTGAAATGTCTCAAGTATAGAGACGAAAGCGTCGGGAAATTCTATGAAATATATCTTCTCTATCCCTTGTTTTTTCAAAGATTATGTTTAAGAAAATTAAATAATGTACAAATAAATATTAGAACGTTGGAATAAAATAAAAAAACTTTTATTATTATTAATTATTATTATTATTATTTTATTATTATTATATTATTATTATTATTATTATTATAATTATTATTATATTCTTATTTTATTATTATTATTATTATTATTATTATTATTATCATTATAATATTATTATTCCTTATTATTATTAGCACTTTATTATTGTTATTATACACTATTATTTTTATTATTATTATATTATTTTTATTATATTAATATTATATTATATATTATTATTTATTATTATATTATTATTATTAATTATTATTATTATATATTATTATTAAATTATTATTATTATTATTATTATTATATATTATATTATTATTATTATAATAATTGATTATAATATATATATTATATATATTATTTGATTAATTATTAGTTATTATTATTTATTATATATTATTATATATTATATTATTATTATTATTTATTATATTATTATTATTATTATTTTTTATATATTATATTATTATTATCATTATATTTATTATTATATTATTATTATATTATATAATTATTATTATTATTTATTTATTTTATTAGATTAATTATTATTATTATATTAATTATTCTATTATTATATATATTGATTATTGTCATCCGCACTTTATTATTCGTTATAAAATCATTCCTTATTATTATTATTATTATTATTATTATAATTATTATTATTATTTATTATTATTTTAATTTATTATTATTATTATTATTATTATTATTATTATTATTAATTTTATTATATTATTATTATTATATTATTTATTATTGCGATTCATTGCATCTTTTTTAAATCTGGTTACGTTCTTGCTATCGTTACTTTATAAAAGTTTTTGAATTTTTTTTTAGTTCTACAATATTTATTTCGAGGAACATAATTTAATTTCTTAAAAAATAATCTTGTGAAAAAAATTTATACTGAAGAAGAGATATAATTTATGTAAATTTCTCGACGCGCTTCGTCTCTATACTTTGCAACATTTGAGACATATTTCTTGTAAGAGAATGAGTCTTTAAATTAATATCTAATAACTAAATAATGATATTTAAGTTGAAAAAATAGATTAAAGTTATGTGAATGTCTGGGAGAGTGTTTAGATGAAGAAGGCCTCCCAATTTTAAGTTTCTTCACACGATCCGTATAATATGTGAAGTGTTTAAAATATCCCGTATTGTTGTTTGACGCATGTGCCGTGTTGAACTTTCAACACAAGGTTTTGCTCGGGACTGTAGCGATTTGATATGCCCTGTCCGAACAATCCTATTCGTCGGT
>JABUQX010017903.1:37500-47886 GCA_015478945.1 Trachelipus rathkii
CTATCACATTCTTAAGACCAATGATTTGATTTTGAATATTCTCTATATTTTTTTCAAAGCTACAGAAGTAGCAAACAGAAAATTTATTAGCCAATGTATTTTCAGGAAAATCGGAATACCATCTGCTAATATTACAACAAGAGCAAGTGAAGCGGGTTGCAGGCATTGTTAAAATTTAAAAAAGTTACTTCACCAAAAGCAAAATTATTAAAAATAAAAATCTGAAAAATTAAAATTCAATTAATTGTATTTCAATTTATAAAATAATAATTTTATAAAGCGAAATAAAAAAGTAATAAATTTTTATACCTTTAAAATTTTCTTCTGAAATTTTTATATCTTATAAATTTTCTTTCTATTTCCTACTGTTTTAATATTCCGTAAGCAATTTAACACGTCTTATGAGTTTGAAGTCTAGTCAGCGACTGAAGAAGAAGAAGAAGAAGAAGAAGAAGAAGAAGAAGAAGAAGAAGAAGAAGAAGAAGAAGAAGAAGAAGAAGAAGAAGAAGAAGAAGAAGAAGAAGAAGAAGAAGAAGAAGAAGAAGAAGAAGAAGAAGAAGAAGAAGAAGAAGAAGAAGAGAAAAAGTAGAAAAGAAAAGAAAAAGAAGAAGAAGAAGAGAAGGAAGAAAAGAAGAAGGAAGAAGAAGTAAGAAGAAGTCAAGAAGAGAAGAAGAAGAAGAGAAGAAGAAGAGAAGAAGAAGAAGAAATGAAGAAGAAGAAGAAAAAGAAAAAGAAAAAGAAGAAGAAGATAAGAAGAAGAAGAAGAAGAAGAAGAAGAAGAAGAAGAAGAAGAAAGAAGAAGAAGAAGAAGAAGAAGAAGAAGAAGAAGCAAGAAAGAAGGAAAAGAAGAAGAATGAAGAAGAAGAAGAAGAGGAGAAGAAGAAAGAAGAAGAAGAAGAAGATAAGAAGAATAAGAAGAAGAAGAAGAAGAAGAAGAAGAAGAAGAAGAAGAAGAAGAAGAAGAAGAAGAAGAAGAAGAAGAAGAAGAAGAAGAAGAAGAAGAAGAACGAAAGAAGAAGAAGAAGAACTATGCAAGAAGAAGAAGAAGAGTGAAGAGAAGAAGAAGAAGAAGAAGAAGAAGAAGAAAGAAGAAGAAGAAGACAGAAGAAGAAGAAGAAGAAGAAGAAGAAGAAGAAGAAGAAGAAGAAGAAGAAGAAGAAGAAGAAGAAGAAGAAGAAGAAGAAGAAGAAGAAGACCTGAAACTATAGTCTTTAGATACCTAGGAATGGACACTGGGGCTTTCGGAGGAATGATAAAAGAGATCAACCATAGGGTTCCTGAATGTGAAAGAGTATTAAGTAGCTTTAGAGAATTATAGGAAAATGAAATATCAACAAATAAGGTAAAAATGAAATTGTTTGAGTGTATATTTATTCCAACTGTTCTGTATGGACGTGAGACGTGGGCATTAAACTCTAAAAGGAAATATAGAGTTGAGGTTTTATATAGAAATGAAAGGTTTACGAGATATTTGTAGAATAAAGAGAATAGATAGAATTAGAAATGTAAGGATAAGGGATATGTGCCGATTGCAGAAATGTTTGATGGAAAGAGCAAATCAAGAGGTACTAAGATGGTATGGACACGTGCTTGGAATAAATAAAAATATATTGACTAAAACGTTTTTAAGTCCGAAGTGGTAGGCAATAGGAGAAGGGGCAAGACCAAATGGAGGTGGGTTGATGGAGTAAACGAGCTGCTATTAATAGCAAAGAGGATTAGCATGAGTGAAGAAAGTAGATTAACGCGTGATAGGATCACTAAGGAAGAGTATAATTCATGGAAAATTCAGTCAAAGGTTGCAATTAATTAAACAACCTGGAACAATTCAAATAAGCTAATATATATATATATATATATATATATATATATATATATATAATATATCATATATATATATATATATATTAATTATTATATATATTATATATATATATTATATAATAATATATATATATATATATATATATATACTATACTATATTATATATATATATAATATAGTATATATATATATATCTATATATATATATATATTATATATATATATATATTATATATAGTATATCATATATATATACTATATACTATACTTTATAATATATATATATATATTATATATATATATAAATATATATATATATATATTATATATATATAGTTATCTTGCGGATGATACTGCCTTAGTGGCGAAAAATTCAGAAGGGCTGTATGTAGTATTTGGTGAAGGAGTTTGAGAGAGTGGGTGTGGACAAAAAGCGGTCTTAGATAAATTCCAGTAAGAGTAAAGTGTAGTCGTTTGAGGAGGCAAGGAAAACAGATGAGAGGGACTGGGGTTACAGAGAATTAGCGTAGGAGGTGTAGTATTAGAGGAAGTAAAGGTTTCAGATATTAAGGGATGGATTTGGGTAAGGAAGGCAGGGATGAAGGTAAGAGATGTCACAGAGTTAGGTAGAAGGATGAGACAGCCATTCACGAGTGAGTCTGACGGGAATTATGGAAAGGGGGGAATTAAATCCACAATAAACTTAAGATAGTTATGTTTAGAAAAAATATGTGTATCCAAGCGGTACTATATGAGGTGTGAACATAGGGGGCTTGAAATGCTGGTCCAGGAAGAAGTTTGGAAGTGTTTGACGAATGAAGGGCTGAGAGCGGTAAAATGTGGGGTTAGTAAAAGAGAGAGGATTAGGAATACGGGTGATAAGAGGATGATGTGATTAGGAAGAATGGCTTCGGTGAGAAGAGCAGGCCAGAGGGAATTTAAGAATGGTTTTGGTCATCTGGAGAGAATGGAGGAACAGAGGGTGTTTAGGAGAGTTTTGGGGGCGGTGGCGGATAGGAAAGGAGAGGACAGGGGGAGACCAAAGTAGAAGGTGGTGGATGAATAAGGAAATGCTGGAAGGAGAGAAGGGATGATGGGTGGAGGCAAGGTAGGCGTGTTGGCGGAGTACTAGACATGGATATGGAGGAAGGTGGGTGGGTGGCGGATGAAATGGTAAGATATGAATTAGGGAAGCTGCACGCACCACTACCCCGCTCAAACCGCTTACAGGCGGGATTAAAGTGTTTGTAAAATAATTAATAATAATAATAATAATATATATAATATTTATATATATATATATATATATATATATATATATATATATATATATATATATATATATATATATATATATATATATATTATATTTATATATATATATATATATATATATTATATATATATATATATATATATATATATATATATATATATATTGTCAGAGACGAGAGTCAAACCAGTTAAAAAGTTAAAAGCGAGAATAGGTTAATTATTATGGAAGCATGTAAAACATTAGGTTGCTCCCACGATCTCGAGGAGAAAGAAGGAAATGAATTTGAAGTTGCCAGACGGAAGGTTAAAAAGAAATAAACTTCAAGAAGAATATCCCGTGATGAACGGTAAGCCAATTATTGTAAATATTTTATATTTTGTTAATAAAAGTTTTTTGTTTAAGAATGAAAAAAGGAGAAAAGATTTTGATAGTTTTTATTTATGGGGATCGAGTCTGGAGCTTGGCACTGGTAGTAGGAGGTCTAGAAGACTGCTAATTACAGAAATAGTTACTACCGGTCTAAATGATGAGGTTTACGAAGAGGATACGTTTTAGAAAACAAGATGGTTCGAAATTATTGTCATTTACTACTAATGAAATTGCTCATGAAAAATTGGTATATTTATGCGATGAGTCCTGAATCGTGGTTTATGGGTTGTACCTTCCAAATATTATACGGTTTTAACGTTAATTAAGTAACTACGTACATTCATTTAAGTATTGCTGTATAAAACAAGGCTGTAACTACGATTTTCTGTAAGTGACTTTTTTTGCCTAACTTAACTTAACTAATTTCTCTTAAGAATATTGATTGTGATTTGTGAAAAGTGATTTTACTTAACTTAACCGAGTCTTTATAAACATTGCTTGGCGTAGCCAGTATTAAAGTACTTGCATTATAATTCAAAAAGTTAAATCCGTTCCTGCATATATTTAGATAAATGTTTGTCATTAATATATTCTTGTCTGTTTTTTTTTTATATTGCGAATAGTGACACCTGATGTTTGCTGTAAGCTGATGCATAGCCGCTCCTGGAATTTAAGTGATCAAGTGACCTTTTTCCGTAAGTCTGGTTGTTGGTAACAAGGAACTTACTACAGTGATCCCGTGGAATGTTGCAGTGAATTTTACTGTGCTTCAACGTAACAATTTAAATTTAACCTACTTGAATTTGTGAAAATATCGATTATGACTTTTAAATTATATGATATATCGATTGTATTTTCTTTGATCTCACAAATTATGATATTTTTAGCTAGGTTGTAAATATTTTAGGTAGGGTTGAATGATTAATTAATTATATATTTATTTGAGAACTGGCTGTTTTTCTTCTTTTATTGAATATTATAAACAGATTAAAGGTCAAATCTTCAACATTTGAATCAATAAACATCGCAATAGTAAGATTCGACGAAATTACAAAAATATATATATATATATATATATATATATAATATATATATATATATATTATATATATATATATATATACTATATATTTATATATAATATATATATATAATATTATATATATATATATATTATATATATATATATATATATCTATTATTATATAATATATATTTATATATACATAATAACAAAGCCAATCCCAAAAGTTGAGATACACATATGTCAGTGGTTCCCAATCTCTTTTAAGTGGCGCACCCCCAAGAATTGAAAACTAGATTCCACTGCACCCCAATCCTTTCACAATATATACTATATATATATATAACTATATATTATATATATAATATCATATATAATTATTATATATATATATATATATATATATATATATAATATATGTTTTATATATATATGCTTATATATATATATTATATATATATGTTTTATATTTATTAGGGGATGTACGATACAGAAAAGAGGCCGAATTACCGATACCGTACAGATACTCTATTTTTTTAGGTACGCGATACCGATACCGATACTTTAATTAATATTAATCAACACACAGCAATAAGATAAAACATTTGTGCACTGCTAGGCACTCAAGATTGCATTCCTGTACAAACACTACTTAGTCATTTATTATTTCATATTTGGTTGTGGCCAAGTATTTTAAATTTTATAATTTAAAAATAAGTACCTTTAATAATAAAATGCAAATATAATATAATAACTTTTTATGTTTGTGTTTTATTTAAAAATTTCATTTCCATTTTCCAGTAGTATTAACAAAGTTTAGCTACTGGCTTTTATGTTAAAACATGATTAACAATTTACAAGAAGATTCTTTAACTAGCTACAATATAAAATATAAAAATAATGAAAGAAGAGACCTCAATTAATCAGCCCAAAAGACAAAATAAAAAATACGCTATTACTCAAACATGACATAATAAAATCCTCCTTTAAGATAGATATCATTAATACTCAAATTCAAAAATTCACAATTGTGATGCAAAACATTAAGCTTTCACTAGCATCTTGGCGAGAGACTGTTTCTTTTTGGGGTTGTTTACCATTCCTAACCTATTACCTACCACTATAAATACGCTCTCTCCCGACTGATGAAGGAGGTGCTGATAATTAATTTGCCTGCAAAGCACTGAATTAATAATCGAAAACCTTGGCCCATTTTCAATGCCACCTCATGAAAGGATTTCTCTTCTGTAGGCAGCATCTCATGTTTTCGTAGAGGCCTCATCTCCTCTATTCTACAGACTGCTGATTGAAATTTCTTTTGTCCTTGATGACTGTCCTTCTTTCAGTTTTTTACGATGGCGTTCCCTGGTGTGATTTCGCTTTGAAGGTGAATAGATGTCAATGAAATTTCGCCATGACATTATCAAATGTCCTAACATATACCAAATCGCCAATCTTCAGTAGGTTTATTTGCTGAAAAGCCACATGCGTCACTATCAGTGCTGTTGCCAGGGGTTTGTCAGATAAGGCGCTTTCCACTTCCTCTGTCTCTTTTTTTTTTTTTTTTTTTTTTTTTGTCAAGCGAGCAAGCTCGCTCGGTTATCGCTATTTTAATGCATTTCCTAGAAGTGGTTCACCGTCGGAGATCCCATTCTTGTGGGGTTTCAGCTAGCTTAAGGAAGTCCCTTATTTAGAACCTTTTATTTATTTATTTTTTACAGTTGTCACCGCCGCTCGCGGGCAGAACTAGGGTTGGGAAAAAAACCTTTTTTTTCAAATCGTTTTTTTTTCATGAAAAAACTGTTTTTTTCATTTTTTTTTCGTTTTTTCAGTTTTTTTTCATTAAATTATTTTTAAAAAATATAAAGGCTAAATATAATATTTCACTTGAGTATTTTCATCTTTTCATATAAGGATGGGCCAGAAATTAACACAAATATTAACATTTATGAATCTTAATAAAATAGGCAGAACTACCTTTCTCCATTATATTTTATCAATTGTTTTCGTTACAATTTAGATAGGTTGTAGCCTTCAGACTGCTGTTTGTAGGCTTCCACTTACTAATTTAACTATGCATTTTACCTTTGCATCATATAATCAATATTTTATAATTTACTTTTAACATATTAATGTATATTATATTTATTAAGAATGAGTCTGATTGACAAAACTCAAAAGTGACTTAAATAACCAATAGATTCAATAAAAATATTGAAATTATAATTATACCAAGATTGTAATGAAGGAGGATGAGTGAACTGACTAAATTAAATATTTTGGCTTTGGATATCAACTTTTGATTCACTAATCACTAGTCCCCACTACCCAGACCCCAGTCACTACTGAGTACTCCCCACTGTCCCCAGACCCCAGTCAAGCTACTGAGTACTGACTACTGTCAAGCAGCCACATTTAATTTTGATATAACTTATAAGTCTGATATCTCAGTCGTATGAAGTATCGTGTGAGAATGACAGTGGTGAAGGAGCAGGGCAGTAACAGGACTCTTAAGCTTAGCTGCCTTAGCATAATCATCTCTCTCAGTTTGGCAAAATTTTCAGAATTTAGTAGTTCTAGATTATGAGCAATAAATACTAGTTTTTGCAACGTCTGCACAACAAAAGTTATATTTTATGCGGGAGCCTTTACAATCTTTTATTTCCTTAAAAAGTACAGTCACACAAACGACTTTTTGCAGCGTGGCATTTCTCATAATTCATGATTAATAGTTTAATGATAAACTGTTACTGAAAGCTGAACCAGAGTAAGAAAACTAATGGAGCCACAAACAAAATATTAAGAATATCAAAATTCTGAATATAAAATACAAAATATGGAAAACCCATAAAATTTTGAACACAAACTCAGGGGCTTTCCACCTTGTTAGAAATTGGAACCAAAAAATGTCCGAATTAGAGCATATTTGCTAAATTTATAATATACATTGTTCCAAAATGTAAAAAATTCCACAACTTAATTTAAAAAAACGAAAAAAAAACAAATTTTTAACTTGTTTTTTTTTTCAGGCTGTGTTTTTTTCATGAGAAAAAAACGAGCATGTTTTTTTCCTTTCCCAAACCTAGGCAGAACCCAATTCAAGGAGTGGGTGTTGAACGCCCTCAAAAATCCATCTACGCAATTACGCAAAATAAGCACCAGACCCGCAGGCCTTTAAAGTGAGGGAATTAAATTGAAGTAGGAAACACAGATGATGGAATAGAATTCCACAGAACAGAGGTGAAAGGAAAGAAAGAAGCACCGCAGGCGACACCAGTTCTGGAGTTACTAACATCACAACAAAATTCATGGCCGACACAGCCACCCCTTGTGCTACGAGGGCGTCATAAAGTGTGGTGGTACGTGCGAGTGGATTAGTTCCCTCCGAGCACTTGCCCTTCTACAGTACCATATAAAAAAAGGGAAAAAGCAACCAAACATCACGCCGCAAATAATAGGGTCAAGTGAACTAGAAAGTCCAGGACAGTTTATAAGTTCTTTTGGCCTTCTGAACTCGACCCTATCCAAAAGCCGGATGAAACCAAAGCCCCCCGCCCTTCACAGATATGAGAGCATACTTCAATACAAACAAGGGCGAATGAGACCCTTGTATAGGTGGAGTAACTGAGAAGAGGAAAAAAAAAAGTCTTGCAGTCTACAGAACTCCCAGTTTCTTGTAAGGGGCCCTAGTATTGTTGTCATCCCGGGTTTTCAAAAACATTTCTTTGAATTACAGTTACGGACAATAGTGCATAATATTGTTCAACAGGAAGAGACGAGAGAACCGTACCGAAAAGAGATTGGCAAAAGTCTAAGTGTCTTAGAGAGCAGAGAATTTGTAGAAGTTTGGGCTTTTTAAAGAATTAAATTTCACAAGCTTGAAGCTGTCCCAACGGGAAATTCTAATCCCAGATCAGCGAGATAGAATCGGAAAGATAAAAACGAGAGGCAATTCTAGAAGTAACAGAGGAGCGCAGAATTGATATGAGTTGAAAAGATGAAGGTTCAATTAATCGCCAGGTGAGCGCAAAGAATTAAATGTGAAAGGGATAACATCATTGATGAAAAGCAGGAATAATGTGGGAGACATAAAAGAACCCTGAAGGAACCACCAATCTATGCAGAAAAGAAGTGCCCCCATCAACAACAGAAAAGCCGACATTGAGCGATTTTGAAAGAAAAGCTAGACAAAAGTAAGCAAAAAGAAAAGACGAAAACACAAAGGAGGGAGCTTGTGAAGAGCAGTGACGAGTGCCATACTCGGTCAATGCTTTGGATATGTCAAAGCGCCACCAACACAAGTCTTTCCCTTAAGTTCCTCAAAGGGCGGCAAAACCATAAATCTGTTTTAAATAGGAAAAGTTACTCGCAGTAAGAATCTCTAGCACCCGAAAGCCGTAGCTGGTAATCAGAAAGAAGGGAAAAAGATTCCAGGTAATCTAAGAAGTGAGAGTTTGAGAAGCGGTTTCAAAGATCTTAGAGCGATAGAAAGCAAGTGAGAGCTATAGGGCGATTAGTTCACGAGAAGGATCAGAACAGTATCATTTTTTCGGAATAGGTTGGGACATATGCGCTTTTCCAACACTGAGGGAACAGTGCCTAGTATTGAGACAATAGAGAATATAGTTGAACGAGGGTGGGTCAGCACGGAAGTACACTTCCTCAAAACCTCGGAGAGGAATGCCATCCGGGGGGCCACCCGCCTTCTAAACGTTCATAGATTTCACAGAAGCTCATGCACCCGATCAACTGAAGATGATAGGTAAAAGGCATAGGACACTGAGAAGGCAGAAGGAAGGAGGAAGAGGCAATACCCAGAAATCGTCCAGGGTTGAATTAGAGAAAAATAGGAGGCCAAAGATCATGATTGGCCTTTTCAGTTCCGAGTAATTAAACAACAGAACTCGTCAAGAGCGAAAGAGGAGGAAGTATGATTTTAACAGAAGTTGTTAGAGTGTTTTAGCAAGAGGGCTCAGAGAATTTGTCAGTAGGAGAACCAAGGAGGTCAGCGCATTTTCGTTTATGAAAGTCCGCTTTGCTCGTCTATGAGTATCCTGCAACGATTTCTAGCTGAACGAAAATTGGCAAGAGTGATAGAGAGCGAGAATTTTTCAACACCTCGATTAGTATTTTGTCTGTTAGCCTGAAATGGATTAGGGAACAGCACGATCGACCATGGATTTTGAGGAGAAAGATTTTAGTCCCAAGAAGTGACTGCCATCCCATTAACGAATTACAGTTCCCCTTTATCGGCAGAATCTTGCAAGCGTCTAAAGAGTCAAAGCAGTCAACTTCAATTATAGTTAGCGTAGAAAGGACGCAAGCCCCCGACATCGGCCCGATCAAAGTGCCAGAAAAACGCATTGGGCTGGATGGAGCTTTTGGAGAGAAGTATTAAAATTAGTGATATAAGGTTGTGGTCAGATTTTACCGATAGGAGCGAAAGTGTGGTGTATTTTTAGAGAGAAGGACTAGTGGTTGAAACCATAGGTCAAGTGTGTTCAGAATCGTTTGGGACGATCCGAATGTGTGTAGGTTATTTAAGCAGTTGCTCTCGCAGATCGTTTGAAGAATATGAATGATTTCGGCTTACTTTCCAACTAAATCAGTCGACGAAGGAAACCACAATTCAGTTTGTGTACATTGAAATCCCTAAATAGAGGACCTCAGTATTTGATGAGAAGATATAACAGTCGTGAGAAGTAGTAATGTAATCAAAAAAAGTCATGAAAATCTGTTCTGTTTGAGGAGAACAGTAGCAAAGCATAACGAATATTGTAAGTAGAAGGAGAAGATTTAGCCCAACATCGAAGTTGGGAGAATTCGAGATTCTCGAGATGTTTGTTATACAGGAATGTTTATATTTACAAAGGCACATACTTCACCCTTCTA
>JABUQX010017904.1:0-2500 GCA_015478945.1 Trachelipus rathkii
CGTTGTAATTAGGTAGGTGTTTAACCGTTTTTCGCCATTTATCGTGAAAACGCTTTCACTTTCGTGCGCCCTTCGTTACTGTTGGTAAGTGTGGAACTTTGTTAATGTGAACTGTTTATTCGTGTGTAAGTTGTGTTAGGTTGTCTTTGTACATTACGTAATCTTGGATTTGGGTGATAACTATATTTGGGCACGTGTCAATGAAAACTTGATGTAATTACATTTTCTTTCATTAGGTGAATCAGTATGTTAAATCTGAACGGTTATGATGAGTTTTTGTTATCATTACTTCTTTATAATTGATGTAAAATTAACATTGATGTATTAGAGATATGCATGACAAAGTGTGAATAGGTTACGTTTTTGTATGCTATGTTACTTTACTGTTGTTAAGTGTGAAACTTTGTTAATGTTAAAAATTTATTCGTGCTTAAGGTGTGTTAGGTTTGTCGTTATATATTAAATTCTTAGTTCAGGTGATGCTATGTTAGCTTTATTAATTTGAAAACTTTTTTACGTTGGCATATATTCGTTGGTCAGTGTATAAAGAACTTGATTTTATGTTATGTTTATCTAAAATGATACTCGAAATGTGACATGAAACAATAGATCAATAGATCATAGAATGGTGGGAGGAGGGGCCGAGGGGAAAGGTGGGTGGTTTTTTTTTACTGATTTACCGCTTTAATGAGTGTAAAAACGCTATTTTTTTTAAATTATAAACATAAAGTTAATACAAATTTTGGTAAAAAATATATTTTTAAACAAAATAAAATAAAAATAAATAAAAGTTTTGTTATATTATACAAAATATTTGAATCAATAGATCAATAGATCACCGGTGGGGTGTGGAGGGACAGGGTGGGTTGTTTGATTTACTGATTTACTACTTTAAATGTAGTAAAAACGTAAATTTTTTACGTTATAAACATGAAAAGCATAAAAATTTTAGTAAAAATTATATTTTTAAACGAAATAAAATAAAGATAAAAAGTAATAAAAATTTGAAAATAAATAATAAAATTTAAATTAAAAAAATAAATAAACCTAAAGAATAAATTTAAAATGAAACTTATAATATAAAAATAGCAAACAATATATTTTAGTTTACGTTTAGAAAAAGAGAAATAAATGTCTGTCTTAAAGCTTTAGAAAACGGGTTATCTTTGTAAGATGCATCCTTCCTCCTTGCTTCTTCCTTCCTCTATCTTCTGTTTTGCACTCCGTGCATTTCTTCTGGGAACCCCCGTATGGGGGTCCCCAGACAGCCTTCACGATCTTCAACCCTCATATTCGAGTTCTACGACCTTATAAACATATATTTTGATACCAATATGGTACTAAGCGAATATTTATTAACTCAGCACCGCACCGGTCTCTAGCACCGGTGCCGGTTCCGACTCCTCTGACTCAGACTCCTTTCTCCTTCTTCTATGTACTATCCAAATTTGAGCCCTGCTATTCTATACAATCTGTACTTTTCTTAGGAGGACCCTCCTCTGGGAGGGCCTCAGACACCATTTACGAACTTATAACTATCATATTCGAGATCTACGGGTTCGATAACATATATAAGGATACAAATATTGAATTATTATACAAAGATTTACTAACACGGCACCGCACCGCAACCAGCACCGGTGCCAACTCCGACTCCGAATCCGGATCCGAATCCTACTTACTCATTCCTCCTCTACACATCTCCAAATTTCAGCCCTCTACGGTCATTTTCTATTTTTAGAGGGCCAGCACCCCCCTCTGGGGGGCGCACGGATACGTCACCACCTAGCGCGCGGACAAATTTTATTGAGATACGATAAAAATAACCTGGGTAGATATATATACGCAGAAAAGTGAGTCATTTCACAGGTCGATTTCAAGGATTTTGGCTACGAATCTGTCCCCTCACTACTAATGTGCTTAATTCCCTTTTCAGAGGGTAACACGGGAGGGGACTACAGGAAATTAAACTTTAAGGCCGGTTATCCCAAACCACCGACACAACGTGTTCGCCGTCGAGTTTTTATTTTTGCCCCCAGGAAGATAAAACTCCAACTGCTACGCGGAGGATTGAACCAGCGTCCTCTCGCATGAGAGTTGGCGAGTCAACCTCCTATGCTACGAGGCGTTCTTCTTCTTCTTCTTCTTCTTCTTCTTCTTCTTCTTCTTCTTCTTCTTCTTCTTCTTCTTCTTCTTCTTCTTCTTCTTCTTCTTCTTCTTCTTCTTCTTCTTTTTTTTTTTCTTTTTTCTTTTCTTTTTCTTTTTCTTCTCTTCTTCTTCATCTTTTATTAATATTATTAATTATTATTATTAAGAGACTTGGGAAATAAAAAATTTTCATCGCTTAAATAATTTCGGGAAGTTGAATCCCCTGACCCCCCAGTGAATAGTGGTATATAATATTAATATATATTAATATAGTATATATATTATATATATATTATATATATATATATATATATATATATATATATAAGATATAATTGTTATTAGTCCAATA
>JABUQX010017904.1:15000-20000 GCA_015478945.1 Trachelipus rathkii
CTCTAATTTTTATTTTTTCTATTTCCCTTCTCTAATATCTTCGACCTCACATTTGCCGTTTCACCTTCTGCTACAGTAAAACTCTTCGCTGAAATCTTTGCCTCTAATTCCAAGTTAGACTATTCCAGAGTTATTCTTCTCTCTCCATCTCTTCCAACTCATTCAAGCTTAAAATTGTAATTTCTTGTTTCTTCTCTCTCGAAGTTTAACACTAAGTAGGCGTACGGTCCTGTTGGTATTCCTCCTGTGGTTCTCAAAACTTGTGCCTCCAAGCTTGACCCTGCCTTAGTTAACCATTTCTCTCTGTGTTTCAACTTTGGCCTTCTATTCTAGTTGGAAACAAAGAAAAGGGGAGTCCTTTTCACCATCTAACTATTTATCCTATGACTTTAACCTCCGATCTTTGTAAAGTTTCCGAATCTATCATTAATGGAAAATTTTGGAAATATCTCAATTCTTCTAATCTTATCTCTGATTGCCAATATAACAATGGTAAGGACGTTGGACTGATGCTTTTCATTCACTTGGTTCTGATTATTTGTTTATCCTTTGCTCATTGGCATTTTGGTATTTCTTTTGCTTTAGTGCTAGCCATATCTAAAATCTTCTATATAGTGCGACATAATGTTGTGATTTCTAAACTTTCCTCTTTCAGCATCTATCCTTCTCTCTGCTGTTTTATTTCTGATTTCTTTTCCAGTAATTTTATAACGGCTGTTGTATACGGCCACAATTTATCCTTTAAAACTACTAGTAGTGGTGTTCCTCAGAGTTCCGTATTATTCCCATTCTACTTTTCCCATTTTGGTTCTTCACCACCTATTCACTCCTATACTGACGAATCCACCCTTCATTACTCAATTCAATTTGAAAAACTCCCACCCAAAGGCAAATAATTCATGCTAGGGTGGTGGCCATGGATCAACTAACCTCTGATCTTTCACGTATTCCTAATTTGGGCAAAGGAACATGGTTGTTTTCAATGCCTCAAAAACTCCGTTTCTTTACCTGTCACATCAACACAATCTATTTAATCTCAACTATAACCTCTTTTTCGAAGACACAAACTCAAACTTTCCTCTGTTTTTAATATTCTTGGCGTTTCTTTTTCTTTTGATCTTTCTTGGAAGAAACAAATTACTTTTCATTCTAAACAAGATTCTAAGAAAATTTTGATTGTTCTTAGGGTCCTTCAAAATTTTTTCACGCCATTCTAATTGTTTGCTCTTTATAGGGGTGTTGTTCGCCGATGTATGGAGTATGCCTCACATATCCTTTTTTTAAAGTTCTCACCCCACGGGCATAGCCCTATTCTAAGAGGGGAACTTCTCTAGATAATTGCTACCTAGCATTTGGACGGGGATCAAACCCAGGCCTTGCCTTTGCTACTCTGTCGCTCTACCGATTGAGCCACGGTAGCTTGGAGTGGTTTCGCTTGCACAGCTCTCCTTGAAAAGGTAGTCTTGGTTAAATAACATATGGACAAAATATCCAAAATCTGATTCGAACCATGTCCTCTCAAATGAAAGGTGAGTTTTTCGTCATATCAACTCTCATGCTCTCACTAACTTTCTGCAGAGTTTTTCTGCTCATCGAATTGTCGCGTCGCTCTCTTTATATACTATCATTGTTACATCGTATACTAATTTTTTTAACTCAATAGTCGCGTATCTACTGCATTGAGAAGGGCCCGCCTTTCTACACAGTCTCATACTTTTCCTGTCAAACTCTTCGATTCCAGACTTAACCAATATGCCTAATCCTATAGTAATCTATTAGTAAGGTCTGGAACACACTTCCTCTATCTATTTTCCGAACTTCCATTGGCGTGCTCAGATTCAAACGCCGTGTATCATAACATGTCGGCTTTTAATTTGACTCTGGTTTAGACTTGTTCCTCAATCTGGTGGAATTTGATAGACCCCTAGCCTTTAACCCAGCAGATGAGGTATATGAAAAAAAAGAATATAAAACACTTTGCAGGCAATGCATTTGCAATAGATTGCATCTACAATGGATTGCGACTACGAATGCCAAAATACTATCGATACTGATAGTTTTCCAGATATTATCGGAAAAATATGGATGATATTATTAAGCCGATATATTATAATTTTTCTTCAGTATCGAATCATCGATATTTTTAATTTATGTTCAATAAAAGTTTCAACATTTCTAATTGATGAGATCGTTTATTTGTTATTAGAGTTGCAGAATGAATATATTTTTTTTAAATATTTCTTTGATTTTTACCTTACATAATTCACCTTATATAAATTTTCAAAAGCCAATGAAAGGTTTTTGGAAATATATAAGGAGGAAAAAAGGAAGAGTAAAAGTTGCATTCTTTGAAGAAAAAAAGAGGTAAATGAATAGTTTGGAAAGAGGATGAATGGGGACTTACAAGGAAATAAAAAGCTCTTCTGGAAGGAACTACAGTAGATTAAGAAAGAGACTAAAGGTAATCTTCAGCGGATAATGAATAGGGATGGTACTTTCGTGATTAATAAAATAGTTGTGAGGAGAGTGTGGAGAGAACATTTCGGAAATCTACATAACATTAGCAGTAATGTAATGCTGGTGTTGTTATAGTAAATGTGAGTGGGTTTGATGGTGTAAGATGAAATAGGAGCCTACCACCAACATCATATATAACTAAACCATGTACCTCTCACAGAGCTTCCCTGTTAATCCAGTCATACGCCTGTTGCAAGTCCAAAAAGCCTAAATACAATTTACTTTTCTTCCCTCTCATTTTCTCGATCATTTTTTTAATAGGAAAATTTGATCTACACATCCTCTACGACTTCTAAATGCAACTTGTTCTCTGCCAATCAGTCCCTCAGTCACTTGACGCACTCTTTCTACCAAAATACCAGCATATATCTTCCCTACAATATCTAATAAAATAATTTCCCTATAATTCCTGCAGTTCCCCTTATCCCCCTACCCTTATATAAGGGACCTATTACTACTCTCCTCCAAGCTTTTGGAACTGTACTCTCCATAAACGCTTTGCTACACAACTTCCATATCCAGTCAAACACAAACTCGCCTCCATTCTTGATCATTTCACCGGTAATTCCATCTATACCTGCAGATTTCCCATTCACCACATTTCTCACTCTACCAAATACTTCCTCCTTACCAATTACCTCATCCCCAAAATACCTATTTCCGAATGGAATTGAAAGTGTGTTTGACGATAGTAAAGCGCATGCAAGAATAAATGGAGTTTAAATTGATTGGTTTAATTTTAATAGCGAAGTGAGACAGGGAAATGTTATGTCTCTCTGGTTATTTAATTTGTATATTGATGGGTTGATTAAAGAATTAAAGGTAGGGGAAGGTGGTGGAATGATGGAGAATTGAAGAGAATGGAGGGTGCTCTGCTTGTTGAACGCGGATGATTTGCTTTTGTATGGCGAATCTGAAGAGAGTTTGAGGGAATTTGTGGAGGAATTTCACAGGGTGTGTAAAAGAGCGGTTTGAAAGTAAATGTAAATAAAAGTAAAGTTATTATTGTGAGTGAGGAGAGTCAGTGGTGTGAAGTCGTGTTTGATGGAGAGCAGTTGAAACAATTATCTGATTTTAAATAGAATATATGTTGGATAAAAAGGGAATGGATGATGTAGAGTGTAGAAAGAAAGTTTTGAATGGTAGGAAGATGGCTGGTGCAATTAAATCCTTGGTGGACACAAAGGACTAAGTCTTGAGTGGGCTAGGGTTTTGCATTAGGTTAGGATGTTACCTGTGTTAATGTATAGTAGTGAAATTATGGTATGGAATAAGAGGTATAGATCTAAGATACAATCTTTTTAGATGGACAACTTTGGGGAGTGTTTGGTGTAAGAAAAATTGATAAAATGAGGAATGAACGCATTAGGGAGATGTGTGGTGATAAGAAAATAGTAAATAAAAGAATAAATGAGAGTGCATTAAGATGGTTTGGTCTTATAGAAAGGATGGATAATAGTCGGTTGGTTAAGCGGTTGTATAGTGGTGAGTGTACTGGGGATCGACCTGCTGGGAGACCGAAGAAAAAATGGGATGAGTCAGTATAGGAGAGTCTGAAAACAAAGAATGTGAGTTTAGCAGATGCGAAAAGTAAGGAGCGTAATGAGATTGTTTGGCGGGTTTTTGCGAGAGGGTGTGGTTGTGGGCCAGGTAAAGGGGATGAACCACACATTGACGATATAGCACAGTGAGGGTCCGTCGAAGTCTTGTGAAGTCCTTAGGTCTTCTACTTAACTATTCTATTTTCCGAGCATGTTATTCACCCCTATCTCATATCTAGTGGAAAGAGAAGGGGTAACAAAGATAGAAAGAACGAATTTTTTTTTTTTATGTTTAATTAAGTGTGGGCAATAGGGACTCATTAACGAGATAAGTTTAAAAATATTGGAAAGCCTAACGTTTTAAGAAATTTAAACTTGATAAATATTTCTAATTTACTAAATTCTAATGTCAGACTGTTGTAACCGAAAAAGAATAATAAATATTTGTTTAAATTACATTTCAGTTACAAATAGTACGGTTTATTAGATTAAGAGTTTTTTTCTTTTTTTTTTAAATAAAAGTTCACACCTCACTGACATAGCCCTATTTTAGGAAGGGAACATCTCTAGTTTAGTTCGGTTTGTTAGATTAAGTGGTTAGTTATGTACAAATATAAAAATGTTACAAAGGGACAAATTTCGGGTAAGTTTCCGGTTTGCAAAGCTTACATCGGACATAGCTTCTTTCTTCTTTGTATTATCATTTTTATGTATTGTAAAATATATTTTAATTTGTATCTTGTGCATATTCAAATCGCACATCAAAATCCCATATCTAAGTAAATATTAAATAATTTACTTTTAGAATTTTAATTAGTGTAAAAGAATTGAACACGGAACTTTCTCTCTCTCTCTCTCTCTCTCTCTCTCTCTCTCTCTCTCTCTCTCTCTCTCTCTCTCTCTCTCTCTCTCTCTCTCTCTCTCTCATCTTATATATATATA
>JABUQX010017904.1:25000-32500 GCA_015478945.1 Trachelipus rathkii
AGTTCGATCCTTATTTTATCTGGATCCTTTTCAGACGTTATTTGAAGACACAATAAATTTAATGATAATTTGTAGGTTTAATGTAAATTGTTAAAATGAGAAGTAGTTTAGATTTATAAATTTTGCTTTTATATTTTGAAAAAAGGTGGGTGTGAAAGAAATGTTAAGTGTGGTATAAATGTAATATTCCTCCTTTATGCATTGTTAAAATTGGAATATTTTTTATGCATAGTGATTCTATGAGTTTGCGTTTTGTGGGGTCTAGTACTAGGATGGAGCGCATATCTTTTAATGTGGTGTTGGAAAGGTAATTTAGTGTTAATCTCATTAATTGGTGTTTTCCATTTTAACAACAACTACTACAACAAAATTCTGGACTAAGCATGGGATCCCTCTTTTCCCCCACTCAGCAACATATTCATGGAACTTATTGAACAATTTTTTATACTTAACCACCCTCTTCTTTTCAACACCACAATGGCTTCGCTATGTGGTTATTTTATATCTACCACTAACCCAACTCTCATACTTGACTAAATCAACTCCATCCACCCTAATATAAATTTCACTGGAACTCTCTAACAACCATACCTTTCCTAGATACCCTCCTCTCTTGGCATTATAGTCCTACCCTACTCTTAGCGTTTACTGAAAACCCTTCAACCCGACTTACATACATTGGTATCCACACACTCTCACACATTAATCTGGTGTTCTTACCGCTCTCTTCTTAAGAGCTTCACGCATCTGTTCTCTACTCTTCTACAAAATGAAATATACATTTTCATATAACTTCACGAAACTCTATCCTACATTAACAATAAAAGATCACTTAAAAAAGCAAAAAATAAATACTTAACCTACGCCGAGCCAACACACACCATACTTCTCACTATACTACCCATTTCTCACATACACTCATAAAATCCTTACTTTACTTCATCTTATGATAACTCCTATAACACTCGTCTCTCTAAAAGAATCTTCACACCACTCATATACAAAATAACTTCTCACAATGCATACACAAAATCCCATGCTTTCAATGAATCTCGCATTACATAGGCGAAACAAATGACTTCAACTGAAGACTCTTATCAATATAAACATGATCTTTAACATGTATTTATTTATTTAAATTAAACAGTAACAAATAACCCGATGTAAGAAACACTAACGCAGTCTTCAAGGACTCTAGTCCCCTTTACATCAACCAAGCGATTTAAATTGAACCAGACAACTCTTCCTACGCCAATTCAACAGACTTTCGCCTACTACATCTTCTGCATCATCCGTTCTCCTTTTCATTCCAACATATATCCTAAATATTTAAACTTGGACACTTGTTCCAGCTGCTCACCATCTAACATAACTTCACACCGAGGACTGTTCGCACTCACTGCCATAACCTTACTCTTATCTATGTTTACTTTTAAACCCGCTCCTTTTACACACCCTGCTAATATCTCTCTACCAATCTCCCGTCAAATCTCTTCAGATTCAGCACACAAAAACAACATCATCCGCATATAATAGGTAGGGCACCCTCCACTCAACCTTCCGATTTTTCCATAATTCTACACATCAATTTCCTGCAAGCCCCCATCCTGAATTCTTTCATTACACCCATCAATATATCGACAATTGATGATACCAATATAGACAATGAACCAACCCTGCCTCACTGCCGATATTACTATTAAGACCAAGTCACTTTAGGCACCATTATTCTTACAGACCGCGCTTCATTATCGCATACATACTTTTGATCCCATGTGAAGAAGTCCTAACCACCAAACCAACACCGATAGTATTATCTAACACATGCCATATGAACTTCCTATTAACCTATCTATTTACGCCTTGTTGTATACAATCCATAAAACCTAAAATACAATTATTCTCTCCTTTTCTCAAAGTATATTTGTTTGATGGTAAAGATTTGATCCACGACTATCCTCTACCACTTTACCTAAACGCACATTGATTCTTCAATCAACACCAGTCTTTCAGTCATCTCACGCATCTTTCGAACTAAAATACAGAGCGATATTTCTTCCTACACATTATGAATCAATAAACTATTCCCTCTATAATATTCCTGCAGTTTAACTTATCTCCCTTACCCTTGTATAAGGGTACTATTACGTGCTTCCTCCAATCCCTCGGAACTATCACCCTACTCCATATAACACCTTTTAAATACACAACTTCAAATCCAAATCAATCAACATCTTCGTCTCCTTTCTTGAGTTATTTCACCAGTTTATTTCATTTTCTATATAATATTGATTGTTTTGTTTTAATATTTTTCAACTTTCTCACTCTCCCATTACTTTCCTTTACTAATGACCTCATGCCCCAAATACCTATTCCTTGTTGCACCTCATCAAACCCAAACACAATCGCTATCACCTCTTCATTACTGTCAATGTTTTGCAGATTTTCGATGTGTTCTTAACACACTCCCCTCACGCCCATTTCATTCAGTTATGAAAGCACATCCTATTCATTATTCTAGAGACGTTCCCTCTTATTCTCATTATTGCAGTCTCGCACTTCATCGAAATTAGCTTCCCTATAGAATGAAAGGTAATTATTGGGTTCCCTCCTTCCCAAATCCTGTTCATTTCCTCTTTTCTCCCACGCTATTCATCCTTTTTGTATTTCTTTTTCCTCCTTATATTACTCCAAACATCTTTCTTTTGAAAACTCATCATTGGATTTTAAGTAGTTTTAGGAAAATGAAAACTGTTTTAAACTTTTTAACCGCTTGCATCCAGTCTTGTCATTCCACCACTCAACTGTTAACATTCTTACTTCTACTGTTATGGCACATACCAACATTACTTCCTTTGCTATTCGCTAACGACGCGCTTGTGTTATATATATAATATATATATATATATAATAATATATAATATATATATATATATAGTATAATATATATTATATATATATATATGTTAATATATTATTTTTTGTATTAATAATATATATATTAATATATAAGTTTTCATGGAACTTGTCCCTTAAAAGGAAGTTAACCGACATATATCGAATTCAAAAAGTAAATCAATTAAAAAATTAACTAAATATAAAATTTTAAAAAAAAAAGCAACTTTGGTAACTCTTGCGCTCTCCTTCTATTGGAGTTTTTAGCTAACACGTGACAACTGTCAAGGTTGCAGCGAGTAGCGTTCGGAGGCGATTTTTCGTATATCCATGTCTTTGTAATAACTTCCTTTTTAAAGGAGTATGCCTATATATATATATATAATATAATATAATATAAATTTATATATATAGTAAATATTATATTATATATATATAATATTATATATATATATATTTATATATTATATATATATATAGACTTTATATTATATATGGCCTGGCCTAATATTATATTATATTAGTATATATATACTATATAATGTTATATAATCTAAATAATTATAATAATATAATATTATATATATATATATATATATAATATAATTATATATATATATATATATAATCTGTACTAACAAGTGGCTTTTCTCCCCTAAGAATAAGTCTTGTTAAATACGATTATGTTTTGTTAGTTTCTATACTTAAAAATTACTACGCGTCCACTAAAACTTTGCAATAGAAAATACCAAAAATAGTGCCCTTTATAAATATATATTATAATATATATATACATAATAATATATGAATATATATATATAGTATCATATATATAATATATATAATTTATATATATATATATATATATATTATAACATACTATATTTATAAAATGAATGCCTCCTGAAGCATCATGCAAGTAAATAAGTAATAACATCTACCAAGGGATATAAATCACATTTTTTCCATCCACAAGCCTTTATCGACTGAAAACGTTAAAAAAAAAAAAATAAATTTTTTCTATATATATATTAAATAACTCCTTAAATATTAGTATAATCTTTGATCTGGCAGAGTACGCTCTCATTAACTCCATTTTCTGGTGTCTGATAAAAGGTCCAAAGTTTTATTTTTATTCTGCACTGGAGAAAATACTTATTTTTCTTTTTTGCTATTGGTCGGGTTCAGGACCTCGCAGAGCGTATATTCGTAAGTATCGGTCCCCGCCGTCGTCCCTGCCGCAACCGTGATGGTGCCGTCTGCGTTCATTTTGGCCAGCACCTTTGATTTTTTTAGTTAAAAAAAATAGACATTTGGCAACCCTTTACGTTCACTCGTAGCGATGGAGCTCCTTGCTTCTAAAAAAAATGATGATTTTTCATTAATTTTTTCAACATTTTTAACATTTAAATTTTTCAAAAGCGATCTTTTTTTTTTTTTTTTTCTTTAATTTTCAGATTATGAAATTTATTTTTATTAGTTTAAATTTTATTTATTCCTGTGACTGTTGTTTTTTTGTTCATCATGTTGCTTTCGGAGACGCTGATATATAAAATATAATATAAAATATATATAATAAATAAATATATATATATATATATAATAATATATTATTATATATAAGATATATACAAAACATCACCTATTAATACTATAACACCTATATAAATACTATACTCATATATTATAACCCTATTATATATAACTATATATATATAAGACAAAGTTATTTACTTAACGCCCACACCGAACGGGAGCTCGGAAAAAAAAATTTTTCACAGGTAACATCTATGATACATAAATATTGAACCCGAAATGAATTTTTTTTTTTTTTTTTTTTTAACCTGTTCTAGGGGCGAAATTATATATTATTTGTAAGCGTATTACACGGCAATGTAAGGGGGGCTCGGAGCCGATCGGGGAACAGAGGGGGGGACGTTTACATACCCCGTAGGGGAGGGGCGGAGGACCCCCGCGACACCCAATATCAGAAGAGGCGGGGTTGCCGGAGACCCTCCCCGGACGGGGGGGAAATAGTCCTACCCAGTCATCCCGGAAGGCCGAGAAGACCCACGACTCCTGCCATCCCGGTGCGGTAACGCCTTGCGGGGCTATCTTTAACTTACATTTTCTTAACTCAAATTTTCCACAGCGATTCTCCAGAAACCATGCTATTCCTTTATTGCCTGTACTATTTTAGCTCTTTTGCAGTATGATTGTCTTTCTTTTTTTTTTTTTTTTTTCTTCTCACCATTTCCTCACCCAAATTTGAATCTAAAAGGGATAGTTTCATTAACCTTATTTTGCATCCGAGCGTCCCGTTCCTGGTGGGCGTTACGTACTTTTCACCATAATTATATCATACTATATATAATTATACTATAATATATATAAATATATAATATATAATACCTATAATATATATGTATAATCTATGATATATATATATACATAGTTAAAATAAATAGATAAAGGAATAATTATACTAAAACCACTATATTATATATCATATTATCAAAAACAAATATGTAGTTTTATCTCACTCGCACACTCCCACCCACCTCACCTACCCACATCCGCCACTCACCCCTCCATACCCCACCCACCACCCACCTCCACTCCACCCTCATATATAACCTAGGGTATAGTTTATATACTATACATAGCAGGCTATACCTATATTATCCTTACTATAATACTACCTTTGGGCTATGTTACTACTATATATACTTATTATACTATATATTAATAACCATTATTATATATATATATAACAGACTATATCACACCTAGATATAAATATAAATGGAGTGTGTTCTAAATTTTACCAGTGGAGTACATATAAGATTGAGCATAGCAGTTAAGTCTAGGTCAGAGAATTGAACGGACCAAGGATGAGACTGTCTGAAAAAAGGGGTTGCAGGAACCCCTCACTCAAAGAAGGAGGTACATGAATGGAAAATTCAAAAGAGTAATGTAAATTGCAATAACAATCGAATAAAGAGAGTAATGCAACAGTTCGACGACTAGAAAAGTTGGAGAGAGTAGTGAGAGTAGTAGGGTTAACGAGTCGACAAGCTCTTGCCTATGCTTTATCAAGGAGAGTAATATGTGTGGTACCACCCCAGATATGTGATTCATACTCTAAACAAATGTGAATAACGCCCCTAAGTATAGGTAGCAACTGAGGTGATGAGAAGAAGTTCCGAAATTTTTGTTGGAAGAAATAAGGTGATTCTTGCAAGAGAGATCACGGGAAAAGAAAATAATAAGAAATTTTAATAGCAGGACCTTAAAATTGTGTTTTCAAAGAAGATATTATAGTTATGTGAAAGATTAAATCAAGTAGATAGATGAAGAAGCGGAGTTATCAAGGCATTGTAAACAGCGATGTTTTCTTTGACACAGCTAAGAGAAAGATCAGCGATCATATATTTGCTTTTGAATGAGTCTTCTTTTAAATTGGATGGGAATGATCTTCTCTCCTACCAGAGAGAGAACACTCAGGTTTTGAACACAAAACTATGGAACACTTGCCGCTCAAAATATCTAACGGTGTATTAAGTGAGTGTAGAAATATATTTTCCTTTGCCAAAGTTCCTTTATCAAGTGAAACCTGAACTCTTTTGTGCCACAATGTCTCTAGTTTTAGCTCAATTTGTTCGACAATGAATGATCAGTGGGATTTTAAATTATGTATTAGCTTTTGTCCATTGGTGCACAATATGAGATATCATATCATTTATGAGTTCCTTATCCGTACATTTACTTCTGTTCTTGGAAGTTTTTTCTCGAAATAGTATACCAAAATATTAGAATGTCCCTTACTGTTGGAAGCTCTGATATTGGAACCTCTTTAACTTTGTCAATAAAAATACTCAAATGGGATAACAGTTGACTTCTCGTCTTCATTTGTGACAACTTGTGATTATCTAAAAAGAGTAAATCATATATATATATATATATTTGACTGGAATGCCCTTATGAATACACACTTAAAAGTCACTTTTTAATTTTAAAATAATACATAAAATCGAGTGTTAACACAAAACATCAACACACACAATTACACATATTTACTTATCTAAATTATATTAAATTCCCCTAGCTTTCGCCGCCATAGTAACGGCCCCTCAGTGGATGTTGAACAAGAAAAGAAGCTCTGCGTTAAAGAAGAGTCTGAAGTTGAAACAATTTTTCAGTTGGAATGGTTGTTAGATGATCCAATTTTGTTATCGATATTTCTTGAAGAATTTTGTACTTTTCATTATTTAAATTTTTGTTAGCGTCTATATTCATCTGTTCACCTGCTATTAGTTATATTAAGTTATTAGCTATTTACAATGCAATATGATTCTATATTTTCCTCGTTGTTATTGATTGCGACATTTAATGATGGGTTTCCATGTTATTGATGTTGATTTTATGATTAAACGTCGATCTATGATGCGTAAGTGCTGATTTCTGCTTACTGTATGTGAGGTCGTATATATGCTGGTCATTTCTTCTTTTAAAGTCAATTGTCTCTCCTCACATAAATTCTTCTACAGTTATATGCACTAGGATGCTTATATATATCATATGAGAATAAGGGCTATTTTGCAA
>JABUQX010017904.1:35000-40000 GCA_015478945.1 Trachelipus rathkii
TAAAGAAACTCTAAAAAACCTTTTTTTTTTTTACAAATGTCGACCTTTTAACCTGTCGATCATTTTGTACTAGTTTCTGTAATGGTGCAGTGCAGTCAGAAGAAAAAAAACAACTCTTGACTTCTAGTAAGACACTGAGGCTGAGTTGGAGTACGCGCTCGTGGTACAAGAAACAGGTAATTGTGGAGTGTCCTATAATCCAATTAACATAAATACTGTATTAAATCTATGATCATTTAATGTATAAAAATTGTACAAAAATTTTTATATTAATTTTCGTACATTTTATGTCTAAAGTTTCAATAAAAATTTAAAAAATAACGCTCTGAAAATTTCAACCTGCTAATGAAGTTAGTTTTTACTTTCGTTCGCGTAGGGATAACACTATCGGTTTTTTTTCCGATTATTTATATATCAATATCGTTATTATTTTTTCGATAATCGATAATTGTTCACGATTATAAACGATTCGATTGTATAGACAAAATGTAGGTAAATAATTAAATAATAAAAAATAAAAAAGTTAATATATTAACGCTACGAATAATATATATATATATAGTGATATATATATATATATATATATATATATATACTATATTATATTATTAATACTATATATATTAATATATATTATATATATCTATAATATATATACTATATTTATATATATATATATATATATATATTTATATATTATATTATATTTATATATAATTAATATATATACTATATATATATTATATATATATATATATATATTATTGAGAGAGAGACACTCAAACCATCTAGGTTAGGTCTACATTTACGGCAACATAGATCCATCTAGGTTAGGTCTACATTTACGGCAACGTAGATCCATCTAGGTTAGGTTTGGGTGTACGGCATCGACAATCCATATAGGTGATGTCTTGGTTTAGGAACCCGCTAGTTCAAGTTATGATAAGTTTTGCTAAGTATTCACAGAGAAAATCTGTGTATACTGTGTATGTTATCTATAACAATAGTGTTAGTGTTAGTGATGGTAATATTATTACTGATGTTAGTGTTATATATATTTGTATATATGTGATGTATGTAGGTATATATGAATATGTATTCGTATATGCATTTGTGTATATATGTGTATGCATGCATATATGTGTATTTTTATGTATTTTATATTTATTTACATAAAATTGCTCGGTAGCTCAGTGGTAGAGCAGGCGCCAAACAAAGCGAGAGTCCCAGGTTCGCAACTGTTAGGCGGGAAAATGTGAGCTATTCTCCCGTTGGGCTTGGCTTCGTCTTACTCAGACGTTAATTGAGTACACCTCCTACTAGATTAGGGTTCTGCCCGTGAGCGGTGGTGTTTATCTGTAAAAAAAAATTGATATCGGTCTATAGGTTTTAGGATCAGATTTATCACTTTTTTTATGAGCAGGTGTGACACGTGAAACTTTTAAAATTCCTGGGAAAGTACCCGTGTAAAATGAGATGTTAAAGAGATCTTTTAGGGGCGAGGAAATTATGTCGGCAATGATTTTGCAAATGTGGTTGGGGATGGTACGAATATCACATTTTTTATTTTTATAGGCACGCAATGACCTCTTTGACTTCTGAAACCTCAAAATTTTCAAAGGAAAAGAGAGAACCGCAATCTCCCAAAAAGGTTTCAAATGAGTTTTTACTGAAAGGCATGTCTGACACATTTTGTTTACCAATGTTTACGAAGTAATTATTAAGTTCGTCGGCAATTTCTATTTGCTATTTTAATATTTCTCCGTTTTTATTTATTTCATTTATTTTGCTTGCTTCTGAATAATTTTTGTTGACTAGATCATTAATTAAGCCCCAAGTGGATTTTGAGTCTTCATATACGCCGCTAAATTTACTGGTGTAATATTTCCTTTTTGCTTTCTTCAAAACAATTTTAGTTGTTTCTCATAATTATTATATAACTGAAAAGGTATAATATCCACTTTATAATTTCTGTAGAGTTTATGTTTTTGACTTATAGAGTTTCTTATACCAGGTGTTACCCACGGATTTTTAATCCTCTTTGGGCCTATTGTTTTGGTTTTTAAGGGAAATGAATCATTATAACACGTATTTAATTAGTTTATAAAGCAGGTAAATTTTGAATGGATGTCAATCTGGTCATTTTGTTTGTATGAAAAGTCAACCTCATTTATCTTACTTCTAAAAATGCGTCTGCAATTTTCGTCGTCATGCCTATAATTTATGGTAGTAAGTGTTCGTGTTTTATTAATACAAATTTTTACGAGACAGGGGTAATGATCTGTCATATCGTCTTATAATCAACGTATTTGATAGTCACTGCTTCTAGATTACTTCCAGACGTGGTCAATTAACGTTGGGTTTGTCATCAATGTTATTAGGGCGGGTAGGTACCGTTAGGTAGCTAATCAGGCCGTTTGACATCATTGCATAATAATAATAATAATAATAATAATAATAATAATAATAATAATAATAATAATAAATAATAATAATAATAATAATAATAATAATAATAATACTACTACTATTACTACTACTACTACTACTACTACTACTACTACTACTATAATAATAATAATAATAATAATAATAATAATAATAATAATAATAATAATAATAATAATAATAATAATAATAATAATAATAATAATAATAATAAATTACAAAACTACTTAGTACTACTACTACTCTACTACCATACTACTACCATATTAATAATAATCTAAAAATATTAATAATAATTAAATATAATCATATAATAATTAATAATAGATTATTAATAATAATAAATAGATAATTTTAATAGATAATAATAATAATAATAATAATAATAATAATAATAATAAATTTGAACTGAAAGTAAAACCAAACCATCAATCACTCACATAATGTAAATAAAAATTTAAACTAAATTGATATATACTTTACATTGCATTTATAAAGCAATTTGTCAAATTTGTCAATTCTTTGTTAATCTGAAATTAATCGATATTTTCATTAATATATCATTTATTTATTATATATTATTTCTTGATAATACTGGTTTTCTTTAAACTTGAGAAAACTCTTAATAAAAATAAAATCCAACTTTTATTAAAAATTTTATTATATTGATGAATGTTTAATATGGATCTTGAGAAATTCTGAAAATGCTTACCATTCAATACAACTAAATTCAATTTTCTTTAAGAAAAAAGATAACTTAATGAATAATAGCAATAATAATGAACTATGTTTACAAAATCATAATTCCGTTATTTTATTTCAGATATGAAAGAAAAGATGTAATTAATATATTTTCAAAAATATATTACAGATCTGTATATTTGAAATAGATATGTCTTCTGATTGTTTGAAAATCAGATTTTTATTATATATAAATTTTAAGCATATATATATTCATTATTAGGTGAAATTGAAGTATTTTTATGTTTAAATTATATTATATTATATTTATATTTATATTTATTATATTAATTATATTCTAGTTATATTTATTATTATGTTATATTTTAATATTTTATAATTTAATTATAATATATTATATTATATTTTAAATATTTTTTTCTTTTTAAAGCTCACACCTCGTTTTGAGCAAAAAATATTTTTGGGGGTACAGCTTTTTCTTCATTAGTGTAATCTTACTAATTTTTGTGGTGATTAAAAACCGAGATATGACACTCAGAATTTATATTGTAATACTTTCGGGAACGAACAACTAGCGATGTGAACTTGTTATTTTATTACGGATTAAGAGAAATGATAAAGATTAATTTAACATATGTCACAACATTGAAAATGCATTTTAATATTATAAAACAGTTAAATTCTAAGAGTTCCAAATTAATGGATAGAAACTGGCAAGTGGGTGTTTGATAGATGATCATGTGGTTGCTTCATGATAGAATAGTTTTTTCTTTGGCTAGCTCCTTGTATGGAGTCGGATGACTCCCTATCGCTACACACACCTAGCAGTAATTCCTCAACATAGCTTCATTCCAGGGCCTGATTTTTGTTTAGCATTATAGAGAATATTACTATGATTGGGAATCTTTTCCTTCGTGTTCATCATTACTGACGAGCTCCACTACTAGGAGGAATTAAAGTCTAGGTGTAGTGGAAGTAATTGGATTTTTAAGAGCTGCTGCATCCCGAGTTGATGGTATTTTCTCAGAAGTAGAGTCCCATTCTGAGTGTAGTTAGCGAATGTTCTTTTTTGCTAAGAAATGATTGTAAAACTCTTTAAGGCTTCCCAAGCTTTCTTTTCTTCTCTCCAAAACTCGGTTCAAAACGCAGGATCTTTATCAAGTTGTGAATTTTTGTGGTCGATACAAAATAGCCTTCTTAACTTTTGCATACTGCATTCTAAGGAAATTTTATTATAAGTACTTTAATGCTCTCCTCCTGGTTCTACATTTGACAAATTTTTTCATTGAGAGTTAGCTTTTAATGACAGGTGTGGGAGAGAAAACTTTGTGTTCACGAGAGGCTCGACAACTACATTCTTCTCGATAAAGTCAAGATTTATTGCAGGCCGGTCTGCTTGAATGTAATGTGCTTTTCAATCAATACTGTCACGCATACATAAAAGCAGAAGTACTTAGTGAACCTCTGTTGCAATCATATTTGGTTGAGTAGAGGAGGGCTGCCATGCCTGCATAAGTCTCCTTCATGTGAACTGCATGAGAAGCAGGAAGAGAAGGAAGACGGTTGCCGTTGTGCAGCAATACAGCTTTCAAACTAAGCTTGGAGTAGTCTTTGAATAGCCTCCATTCAGTTGAATCATCGTTAAAATTCAAACATTAAATCAATCTATTAACATCGCAGCAAACACTCTTGCGGTTTTTTCTCTCAAAAAAGGGAAGCATAACTCTCTGACGTTATCTGTACTTTATGACCCTGAAATCACATTGGAGAAGATTCTACTGCTGTAATCTTGACCCTAGAAGCTCTGCCTTCTCCTTTGACAAGTCAAGGTCTCGAAAGAGATCACTCAA
>JABUQX010017904.1:47500-65000 GCA_015478945.1 Trachelipus rathkii
TATATTATAGTGTATCTAGAGTATATATATATTATCATCAACCCACCTTCTCTCCCCACAACTCGGGGTAAGGTACGACCCATGTACTGGAAACAGAAAAGTATTAGGGAAAATATGCCCCAAGTCGAAAAAGAAAGCGCAGCCTTAAAACCTTCTTTATACCTTATAGTGAAAACTCGTCGCAGTCAAAAAAATCCACCCTAGAGCTTCACGGGACTGCGATGGACCCTTGCTATCGCATCTCGTCAATGTAGGGTTCATCCCGTGGCCCAAATGGTCCACAACCATACACCCTCACAAAACCTCGCCATTCACTCCTATTATGCACCCCTCTTCTCGACTTTGCCAAAATCACATTCCTCTCCTCCAGACATTCCTTTACTGACTCAATCCACTTTTTCTTCGGTCTCCCAGCCAGTCGATTCCCAACACACTCACCACTATGCATATGCTTAACCAACCGACTATCAGCCATTCTTTCCACATGACCAAACCAGTAGTAGGAGATGGAAGGGACCGACTTTTTGAAGAGCAGAGAATTGTGGTCTTGTAGTCAAACACACCTTATATATATATATTATATATATATATATATAATAATATTATTATATATATATATTATATATATATATTATATATACTAACGCCGATTCATCGATACTTTAGTATCGATTTAATCGTTAATCAGTATTCGAGTTACCATATCATACATATATATAATATATATATATATATATATATATATATTATACTATAATATATATATATATATATATATATATATACTATACTATAATATATATATATGAGAAAGTTAAAGAATGGTAAATCTGCAGGTATAGATGAAATTACTGGTGAAATGATCAAGAACGGAGGCGAGATGGTGATTGCATTGGATTTGGAAGTTGTGTAATAAAGCGTTAATGGAGGGTATAGTTCCAAGGGATTGGAGGAGAGCGGTAATAGTACCCTTATATAAGGGTAAGGGAGAAAAGGGGAACTGTAGAAATTATAGGGAAATAAGTTTATTGAGTGTTGTGGAAGGTTACTGCTGGTATTTTGGTCGAAAGGTGCGTCGAGTGACTGAGGACTGATTGGTGAGAGAAACAAGGTGTGCGTTTAGAATTGAAGAGGATGTGTGGATCAAATCTTTACATTTGAAACAAATGATTGAGAAAATGAGGGAGGAGAAGAATAAATTGTATTTAGGTTTTATGGATTTACAACAGGGGTATGATAGAGTTAATAGGGAAGCTTAATGGCAGGTGTTGTGATATATTGGTGTTGGTGGTAGGCTTCTGAATGGAATCAAAAGTATGTTATGTACGATTGTGAAGCGTGTGTAAGAATAAATGGTGTCAATGGTGATTTATTTTAGGATTAATAGCGGAGTGGGACACGGTTGTGTTATGTCTCCTTGGTTATTCAATTTGTATATGGAATGGGGTTATGAAAGAATTAGAGGTGGGAATGCAGGAAATGGTATTAGAATGAAGGAGAATGGAGATGAAATTGGAGGTTGCCCTACCTATTATTTGCGGATGATTTGGTTCTTGTGTGGCGAATCGAAGAGATTTTGGAAGAGAATTGGTAGAGAGATTTTGGCAAGGGTGTGGTAAAAGGAGGGGTTTGAAAGTAAACGTACGTAAGAGTAAGGTTATGGTTGTGAGTGAGGACAGTCTCAGTGTGAAGTTATGTTCAGCATGGGGAGCACTGGAACAAGTCGTCTGAGTTTTAAATATTAGGGTATGTGTTACATGAGAAGGAACGGAATGATGCAGAGTGTAGTAGAAAGGTTGTGAATGGCAGGAAAGGTGGCTGGTGTGCAATTAAATCGTTGGTAAATGTAAAAGGGACTAGTCTTGAGTGCGCTAGGGTCTTACATGAGGGTGAGTTTTGTGTCGCTGTGTTATTGTATAGTATGAGACTATGGTCTGGAATAAGATGTATAGATCTAAGTTCAATGGTCTTCAGGATGGACAATCTTAGGGGTATGCTAGGTGTGAAAAGAATTTGATAAAATGAGGAATTGAACGTATTAGAGAGTTGTGGTGGTGTGAAGAAAAAAGGGGTAAATTGAGAGAATAAATGGAAAGTATGTTGAGATGGTTTGTCATGTGGAAAGGATGAATGGTAGTCCCGGTTGGTTAAGCGGATGTATACGTGGTTGAGTGTGTGTTGGAAACCGACCGACTGGGAGAGCGAAGAGAAAGTGGATTGAAGTCGGTAATCGAATGTCTGAAGGAGAGAAATGTGAGTGGCAGAGGCGAGAATAAAGGTGCATAATAGAATTGAATGGCAGGGTGTTGTGAGGGGGCATGGTTGTGGCCCACCTGGGCCAAGGAATGAACCCTACCTCCTTGACGATTTTACCATAGTGAGGGCCGTCGCGGTCCCATGAAGCTCTAGGGTGGATTTTCTGTTCTGTGACGAGTTACTCAAACTAATTAATGGTACAGCGAGGGGGGCGTTAAGGGCGTGGGCTTTTCTTTCGGACTTTTGTCAAGTAAATTCACCTTCTACTTGCTTTTCTTTGCTCCGATGCAATGCACGCAACCTTCCCACCCAGTCTTGGGGCAAAGAGGGAAGATAAACAACTAAAAAGAAAGATATATAATTATATATTATATATATATTATATATATACTATATATATATATATATATAATAATATATAATATATATATATATATATATATATAGTATATATATATATATATATATAATATATATATTATTATATTTGATACTTTCAGAACTAAATTATTCGGCCCTTATATTGTGTCATGGAATTTCTTGATTAATTTTTAATATCGAAATAGATCATTTATTATATATATATATATATAATATAAACTATATGATATAATAATATAATACTTATATAATATATATATATATATTATATATATATATATATATATAATATATATATTTATATATATATATATATCGCGTTTTAAGAAAGACCTTATTAAATCGTCACTTTTATCATCAATTACTCTTTTTTTTAATATCGAATTAATTAATGATGAATACATATGTATACCGTACACACCTACACACACAAATAATATAATAATATAATAATATACTATATATAATATATACTATATATATATTATAATATTATTATATATAATATAATATATAATAGTATATTTTATATTATATTTATTATATATATTTATATATGTATATATATACTATATTATATTATATAATATATATATATATTTAAGATATATGTACCTACAGATATATATACCTAATAAAATATATATATATATATATAATATTATATATATATATAATATATGATATATATATATATATATATATATATATATATCTTGTATACACCTACATATACTTGTCGGTTTTACACTACCGAAAAGAATACCTCTTTCACCGAGAGAGGCAATGTAAATTCGAACATTTATTCGTAGTTAAGGGTGCATAGATCTGTTAGGTTGTACTAACTCTGTTTCGGATGTATCAAAGATTTGGCAACATCGCTTTGTTTTTAAAGCAAACTAACGCTATAACTTGGGTGTTCAGTGTGATATTTATGTTAGGTTATGTTACATTTATGCTATGTTTTGTTGAATATTACTATGAAAACGTAAATTAACACTGATTTATTAGAGAAATGCTGGAAAATTAGAAATAGTTTAAGTTTTGTTAGGTTATGTTAGCTATTTACAGACATTAAACATTGAATTTGGTTAATGTCCCTAATTTATTCACACGTAAGGTATGTTAGACAGACTAAAAGACAAAAATTTATGTTGTAATCGTACAAAGGAACTTATTCTATGTGTCAGCGTTGAATGAAAAATATAAATGTAAGTGAATAAAAGGTATTTTTGTTATAAACATTGAAAGAATAAAAAGATTTAGTAAAAAAGCAAAATAGAATGTTTTTTAAAATATAAATTATACGTCATGCTTCGTGTATAAGAACTTATCTTTCGTATATGCTTACACTTAATACATGCCAAATATATGTCGTAAAGCAGTAAAACGAAAAGTAAAGCAGTAAGTCAATAAAGCAAGGCATGGATTGGGAAGTGGTATGGCCATGTGTCTAGATACTTGCGCTACTGCTTTACTGCTTTATGGTCCATAAAGTATATGTTTATAATAGAAAATTCATACGAACTGTCGTTTCAGCTTCTGCCGGGCGAGGCCAGGCTTTCACATAGTCGCTTCCTTAATGAATTTTGTTAATGGTTACCGAAAATTTGCTTTAGACATACCCGTAGTATATTAAATACGAATAAAAGACCCCCAGACAAAAATTTATGTTGTAATCATACAAAAGAACTTATTCTTATGTGTTAACGTTGAATGAAAAATATAAATGTAAGTGAACTAATTGGTATTTTTGTTAGTAAACAGTTTAAAAGAATAAAAATTGGTAAAAGTATAGAATGTTTTTAATACAATTATATGTCCAATGCTCGTGCAATAGAACTTATTTTTGTTATGTTTACACTAGATACATACCCTAAAATATGGTTTAAAGCAGTAAAACGATATGTAAAGCAGTAAGTCAATAAGCAAGCCATGGATTGGCATGGGGGTAAGTGTCGGCGGATGTCTAGATGCTTGAGCTAATTGCTTTACTAGCTTTAGGGACCCACGGTGAAGTAATGTTTTTTTAAATAAAATTTCTAGACCAGTATATTAGTAAAAAATTGTTTTATCTAACAAAACTTTTTAACAAAGTTTAAATACAAACTTTAAGCATAATATTTCATTCAGTCCGAGGGAGCCATAAATTGTTCTGAGTTTCATATTTTGTATAGCATTTGGTAGCCCAAAGTAACCGAATAAGGGTGTGTCGCTTAAGGTCGTTGCGTTAAGTTTCATATATGATATATTATATATATATATAATATATATGTGTGTGTGTGTATTTATAAGTTTAAAAATATTAATAAGTTATTAAATAAAATTATTAATTAAATTAAAAAAAATATATACTAGATATATGTACTTAATTTATTAAAAATATTATATATATATATATATATATATATGTATATGTATTTATGTAAGTTTAAAACCCACTATTATATATATATATATATATATATAGTACAATATGTTATATAACATAAATAGTTTATAAAAATTAAAATTATATTTCAGAATTGCTAGAATTGAATTATTAATTATATTATATATATAATAATATATAGTATGTTATATATATAGGTTATATATACTAATATATATATATATATATTATAATAATATATATAGTATATATATATTATATATATATAATACTAACTATATATATATATATAATATATTATATATATTATTATGTGTGTGTGTGGTGTGTGTATGCGTGTGTGTATGTGTGTGTATGCGTGTGTGTATGCGTGTGTGTATGCGTGTGTGTATGTGTGTGTGTATTTAATAACTTATAGCCTATTAAAATCTCATTTTAAGGGTTAAACCCCGTTTTGGGGTTCGGTCCCCCTCTCAAATAGAGACCTTAGACTCCTTTGAGAGCATTGAAACTATGTTATTCATGTTCTTCATGCTTGAAAATATATATAAGGACACCAAATTTATGGTGTTAAGTACATGTTTACTACCTCGGCACCGCATCGGCTCCGCTCCGGTTTCTGCACCCCATCACCTATAATAATCATTCATTCGGCCCGTCATATGAGATTTCTTCTTCTTCCTTCTTCTTCTTTTTCCTTCATCCATCTTACTTCGTCTTCCTCTCCGCCCTTCTTTTTCTTTTTTCAAGGGTGAAGCCCCTCCACGGGAGTCTTCAAACTCACCTGGGTTTCTGAAGCTCACAAAAATGAGCTCTACACCATTGAAAACATAGGTGAAGACAACCTCATTTGTTCGCTAAATATGTGAATTGGAGAGTCATATATATATAGATATATATTATATATATATAATAATATATATATATATATATATATATTTATATATATAATATATATATATAATATATATATATATATAGTTAATATATATATATATAATATAATAATATATATTATATATTATTATATGAATCTGGGTTCTTTAAAATGATGTTAACGATATATATTGATACGAGGGGCGATGTATATTCTTGATTTTTTCGGATTATTTCAAAGCAATAGAGCGCGGGTTGTTCAACTTTTTTTTTTTTACTAAAGGATACCCAAGTAATTATAATTGTCAAAGATGTGAAAGGAGTCTGGGTGCTCTCGTGTCCTCTTGTCTGGGGGAACGACGGGGGGGACCTTCATCCGCCCTTCTGTCCCACCTGTCGTGCTCTTGAGTCCCTAAAAAAAAATATATAAAAAATAAATTTCATACATGATTAAAATAAAGCAAACATTGTGGCAACTCTTCCCGCTCCTTTCTTATTGGAGTTTTTAGTTTTAACACGTTGAACTGCAGGTTATGACGATAGTGTTCAGCGATTTTTCGATATCATGTCTTTATGTAAATCCTTTTAATAGGAGTAAGTACCTATATATATATATATATATATATCTATATATAATATTATAGAGTTATATATATATATAATATATATATATATAATATATATATATATATATATATATATATATATTATATTATATAATATTGTGCGTAGTGTGTATGTTTTGTTGTTTTGCCCCCGTAGTGTGTGGTTGTGTTTGTGTACGTGTGTGTGTGTGTGTGTGTGTGTGTGTGTGTGTGTGTGTTGTGTGTGTGTGTGGTGTGTGTGTGTGTGTGTGTATTTAATAACTTATAGCCCAATGAAATTTCATTTTTAGGGTAAACCCCCCGTTTTGGGGTTCGATCTCCTCTCAAATGGATACCTTAGAGTTTAGACTCTTTGAGAGTATTGAAGCTAATGTTTAATCAATGTTCTTTACTATATGGGACAGGGAACATGTGAGTACGATCACAAGAGAGATAGTAGAATAGCAGTCGTAGACGAACGTACGTTTTAAGAGTGATACCTGGGAAAGACTAGAAGAAGACAAACATAGAAACTTAAGAATAAGGGAGGTTAGAGTGAAAGCTATATTAAATAAGGTGGATGAACCCTATATATTATTTAATTTCGACTTATGCCAAAATTTTGCTTGCTCAAACTTTAGCATAAGTTCGAATATAAATTAAAATTTTTACAAAGTTATAATGGAGTCTTACATATATATTTAGAGATATATATATATATAATATCTATATAAAAAAATAAAAAAAAAAATAATAATATATATATATATAAGTATATAATATATATATTAGTATATATTATATATATATATAGTATATATATATAATATATATATATATATATATAAATATATATAATATACGGTATTATATTATATATATTATATATAATAATATATATATATAATATATATATATATATATATACTATATATATTATATATATATTATATATCTATACTTATATATATATATACTATATATATATAATTATAGTATTATATATTATATTTAATATATATAAAAATTATATTATATATATAATTTATAATATATAAATGTAATTATATATATAATTATATATATATTATATATATTATTATATATATTATATATAATATATATATATATATATATAAATATATATATTATATATATAGTATATTTATACTTGATATGAATAGTGTCCGTGATACCTTACGGCGGTTTCTAAAATAAATAAAGACTTTATATGCTATGGTTTATTTTTAATCCCAAACCACCTTAAGGTTCTTTTTTAAATACAACCACTCCCAAGCTCTCTCTCTCTCTCTCTCTCTCTCTCTCTCTCTCTCTCTCTCTCTCTCTCTCTTCTCTCTCTCTTGTGGTTTTCTGTCGGCTGGCCTGTCTATATGAATGGTATATGTAATGGCGTCTCTCTCTCTCTCTCGTCTCTCCTTCCTCTCTCATCTCTCTCTCTCTCTCTCTCTTTCATCGAAAATTTCTGAAAGTGATATGGTTTGACTGTCAATTAATACGCGGAGTGCGGCAGGGAAGTGCTATGTCTCCTTGGTTATTCAATTTGTATATGGAGGGGTTATGAAGGAATTAAAGGTGGGGGTGGCAGGGGATGGTGTAGAGTGATGGAGAATAAAAGATTGTAGAGGGTGCCCTGCCTATTATATGAGGATGATTTTTTTTTGTGTAGCGAATCTGAAGAGAGGTTGAGAGGATTGGTAGAGAGATTTGGTAGGGTGGTGTATAAAGGAGGGGCTCGAAGTAAACGTATATAAGAGTAAAGGTTATGGTTTTGAAGTGAGGACAATTCTTTGGTGGAAAGAGTTTATGTTAGGTGGTGAGCAGATCTTGGAAAGAAGATGTCGGAGTTTAAAATAATTTAGATATATGTTCGGATGAAAAGGACCGGATGAAACAGAGTGTAGTAAGAAAGTTGTGAATGGCAGGAAGGTGGCTGGTGCAATTAAATCCTTGGTAGATGTAAAGGGACTAACTCTTGAGTGCGCTAGGGCAGGGGTTCCCAAAGTGGGTGCCTCGGCACCTTGGGGTGCCGTCAGCGTGTGCCAGGGTGCCACACATTTTTTTATTTTTCAATTTTTTTCTATAAACTTTGGGAGTTAAAGTAGTAAAATTCGTTTTTAATAAAAGGCAACATCCACCCACCGTTATTATGCATCGTCTACTACTCGGTCGAGCCATATATGTATTGTAGTCACGTAATGCGTCTCCTTGGTTTCGAATGGTTCCGGGTTATTAACATTGCCAAAAAGATTCCAATGGATTTTACAATAACTTTGAATTATTTTCTTATTGATTATAAGAAACTGTTTAATTAGTCGTTAGTGATATTAGTGACTATAATATAATCATTATTTATATACTATATTATATATATATATTATATAATATAATATATATCATATTATATATATATATATATATAATATATATATATATATTCATATATATATATATATATATAAGTATATATATATAATATTTATATATATATATATTATAATATATATAATATATATAATAATATATATATATATATATATATATATATAATATATATATATATATATATATATATATATATATATATATATATATATGTGTGTGTGTGTGTGTGTGTGTGTGTGTGTGTTAGTACTATTTTTGTTTGCAGAATTATGGACAATGGGCTAAAAACTGTCTTTGAAACGAAAAGGTGGTGAACTTGTAGAAACTTCTGAGACGACTAATTCAATAACAACCAGCATCGCCAAATATGACGAAATATCCCAGCAGACTCCTGGCAGCCTAAGACTAAATTGTTCAGCCTCAGTTCTCGGAAAGGCAACTCACGTCCCAAAGTAGCTTCGAGGAAAAATAAGAAAATATGACCCTAGCTACCTTATTTTGTTTGGCTTTATTTCGGTTGGGAACGAACAGGCACTCAAATGGCAATGCGTTAACTGTCATAAAGTTGTTGCTAATGGCTGCTTAGTCCCATCCAAATTAAAAAGACATCTGGAATGCAATCATCATGATTTAGTGCATAAATGTGAAGAAATCTTCAAACGCCGCGCTTTATCTCTTCAGGAAGGTTCATCTATGATGGGGAGAATATCTAAAAATGAAAACGCAACTGAAGCTTCATTTTTTGCAAGTTTACATATTGCTAAAACTGAAAAACCGCATACTATTGCCGAGACATTAATTAAATCTTGCCTGAAGGATGTTTGTTAGTTTCATTTTAGGTCCAGATATGGCCAAGAATATTGATACTGTGCAGCTATCAAATAACACTATAAGCAAACGAATTAACACAATTTCAGAGACAGTCGAGAACGAACTTATAAGAAGATTGAAAACTTGTGAATTTTTTAGTTTACAGCTTGTTGAAAGTACCGACGTAGCGGAACTTGCTGTTCTTCTTGTGTTTGTGAGGTACCCATTCGCAATGAAAATAGAAGAGGAACTTTTGATGAGCGAAGTGCTTGAGACTTACACCACTGGCTACGAAATTTTCAATGCTGTCGACAAATTTGTACAGAAAATGGTTTGGAATGGAGCAAGTTTGTGGATATTTGTAGTGATGGAGCAGACGCAATGGTTGGAAAAACGAAGGGAGCGGTGTCTAGGATGAAGCAAGTGGCAGAAAAAGCCACCAGCAGCCACTGTGTCATACATCGGCATTCCCTGGCAACAAGAAAGATGTCACAAGATTTAAAAGTCGTACTGGATGATGCTGTGAAGATAATTAATCATGTTAAGAGCCGCCAGTTTCAAACACGCCTTTTAAAACTTACCGCCGAAGATATGGGTATGGATCACTTCACCTCTTGCTGCACACAGAAGTGCGGTGGCTTTCAAGGGAAAAGATTTTAGCCAGACTGTTTGAACTAAAAAATGTATTGATGTTCACATTTACAGAGCAGTCTTTTATTCAAAAATTAACCGATGTCGATGGTTTTCGTGCAACCCGAAACGTAAACCTCCTGGGATGATAAATGAAGCTTTTCAAAATCTGCTGGACATCAGTGAAGACAGAACTTTGAAACTTAAATACCACGAAGGAGTCCAAGAAGAGTTCTGGATGCAAGTGTATGCAGCAAACAATGCTGTTGGCAAGATTGCATTTAAAAGACTTGTGCGTTTTAATTCCACTTATCTATGTGAGTCTGCATTCTCAACGTATGCTAACATAAAAAACAGATATAGGAGTAAACTTTCAGCGTCAAGTGATTTAAGGGTAAAATTGACAAAACTTCTCATAAACATAAAGAAAATAATGAAAAATTCATTAAAACAGTTTCTTTCTTCACATTAAAGATAAACGAGCATTAAATTTGCATTGTGTTTTCTTGTTTTCATAGGACCGAAGACTAAGTGGTCAGTAGGTGTGCCCAAATATTTGTTTAGCACAACAAGGGTGCCGCGTTGAAAAAAGTTTGGAAACCCCTGCGCTAGGGTCTTACATGAAGGTATGTTGTTACCTGTGTTAATGTATTGTAGTGAAACTATGGTCTGCAATAAGAGTTATAGATCTAAAGTACAATGGGTTCAGATGGACAATCTTAGGGGAGTGTTATGTGTGAGTAGAATTGATAAAATGAGAAATGAACGTATTAGAGAGTTGTGCGGTATGAAGAAAGGGGTAAATGAGAGAAAAAAATGAATGTACATTGAGATGGTTTGGTCATGTGGAAAGGATGAATGTTAGAAGGTTAGTTGAACGGATGTATAGTGGTGAGTGTGCTGGGAATCGAACGGCTGGAAGACCGAAGAAAAAGTGGATTGAGTCAGTAAAGGGATGCCTAGAGGAGAGAAATATGAGTTTGGAGGAGGCGAGAAGAAAGGTGCATAACAGGAATGAATGGTGAGGTTTTGTGAGGGGGTATGGTTGTAGCCCACCTGGGCCAAGGGATGAACCCCACATTGACCAGATGCCATAGTGAGGGTCCGTCGCGGTCCCGTGAAGCTCTAGGGTGAATTTTCTGACTAAAAGGTATAAAGGGGGCGGTAAGGCTGGGCTTTCTTTTTGACTTGTTTCATATTCTTCTACTACTTTTCTGTTTCCTGTACATGTTACGCACCTTACCCCCAGTTTTGAGAGGAGAAAGTGGGTGATGATGATGATGATGATGATGATGATAATATATATTATATATATATATATAAAGATTTCTTGTAAATATATATCTATATTCTTATATATATATTTTTATAGATACATAAATATAGTATAATTATTTAATTAAATTAATATATATATATAATTATATATATATATATATATAAGTCAGTGGCGTATCCAGAATTTTTTTTCGGGGGGCCAAACAAAAACTCATTCTTAATATATATATATATATATTATATATATAGTATATATATATATATTATATAGTTATATATATTATATATATATATTATATAATATAGTATATATATATATATATATATAAAATTATAAGTATTATATATATATATAATTATATATTAAGTGGAAGGACAATAATATTAAAAACCATATAAAAAATGGGAAGCAAAATTATACCAATTAGTATTAATCTCTTTACCAAAATTGTAAATTTAATCACAGCCTGAATATGAAAAGTGAGGCGACAGTCCGAGGATAAACCATCTTCAATTTTTATTCAATATTTCGATGTTTGTAGAGAGGAGGGCTAAGTCCAATTCAGTCTTTCAATTCTCCAATATTATCTCTCAGTAGGTTTTCAAAAGAAGTCCCTTATATTGAAAAGCTTTTTTTCTACTGAAAGCATTAAACACGGGGTAAAATTGCGAGTATTTGCAACAAGTGTAAAATATTGGAAAATTGGTTACTGCGAACAAGAAACTAGTCCATATATTGCGGTTTTTGGGTGAGCATGTGTTGTGATGTCAATTTCATTTCCATAAATCCCATTCTGCTTTTAATAAATCTTCATTTGGGCTTTTGAGATAAAGAAAAGTATATAATTATATCAATCTTTTTATCTTCTCCATATGGCACATTACACCCGTTCGGTATGGCAAATTGTAAGGAAAATTTGAACCTTCTCCTAATGCGGTATTAATCATCCAAACAATTGAATATGACAGAGAAAATAGATGTGGCGATAAGAGTCTGTGGTCGGAAGTTGGAATGTTGGGTCTGTATTATTTTGGGAATTTGTTAATTCTTGGTACAAGCAATTTCAATACTCAGTTCAGAATCAGATGCGCTTACACATTTTCTTCGAAAAAATCAGCTGAAAATATCTAATGTTGCATTTTCCTCTGATGATTTTCAAGTTTTAGTTTAACTAATGGAACATTACGATATTTGTTCCTGACAGCGACGAATTATATAAAATTAATAATTTTAATCTTCTGAATTTATATTATTAACCGATATGATACTTAAAAATTTTTTAAGTGTCTAGAAAATTTCGGGGGGGCCATGCCCCCCTGGCCCCCCCTAAATACGCATACTGTATATATAATATATATATATCTATATATATATATATATATATATAATTATATATATTTATATAATATATATATATCTATATATATATATAATATATATAGGTAATATATATATATATTATTAATATATAATAATAATAATATATAATAATAAATAATATAATAATAATAATAATAAATAATAATAAGATAATAATAAAAATAATATAATAATATTAATTAAAATTGCAAGCGAAAAAAACAATACCCAAAAGAAAATTTTAAAAAATACCCGCGATATGGCAACAACGCCAAACGAACGGCAGGCTAGCCTGTCCTATATCATTGCAACTACTATGGAAATTTTTGTTCAGCTATACGCGTTACGCTTGGGTAGGCAGTTATAAGTCATGTAGATAGGCAGGCAAAGCAGAAATAGCTCATTTTTGTTTTATATTTCTTTAACATTTTGTAGTTTAATTTTCTTAGGGTTTCTTATTATATTAACCTTTTTTTATACATTTTTATTTTGATTTTGTTTTTTTAAATTATAAATTTGTTTCGTAAAAATAAGAAAGGCCTCCCTCCCGGCCTATCCCCTTAACTACGTTACTGATATATAATATTAGTATATTATATATATATATATATATATATAATACTGATAATATTATATATATATATAGATAATATATATAATATATATATATATATATATCTATATAATATATATATATACACATATATATATATATATATATATATATATATATAATAATATATTATATAATATATATATATATATATATATAATTATATTATATATTATATATAGTATATAAGTATATATATTAGGCGAAATTGTAGAGTTTCTTAATGTTTCAACCAATGCATAGCTAAACGAGCATGACACCCTGGGAGATCTATGAAGCAACTTGGATAATAAATAGTCAATATAACATCACTACATTATGTTGCAGAATTAAACTCTATTACTTTCATGGTTTGAGCACAGTCTTTTTTGGATTGAGGAAATCCGCCATACCCGGTGTATCAGGCACTACAATGAGAGTGGGTGAGTCATGGGGAAATTATTGGCTTGTTTTTCATACTACTACTATTGCAAATAACTATATCAATCAATCAATCAATCAAAACAATTTATTTAGGAAATGAACAATATACATTGTCAATTTCAACATATTAGAATACAATATTATATAATACATTTTCTGAAAAGGGGCTACTAATTGCAACACAATGTAGTGTCCTTTGAGCCCCAAAATAATACCGCTGTGATTAAATTTAAAGGAATTGGGTATAAGCGATTAGAGCTTATGTAATAACTAAAAACAATTTTGATCATCTGCCCTACTTTGAATAATGATCGTGTAATGTAGATGTAGTGCCTCCAATTTTTTTTTCAAAAAATAAAAAATAATAATTAAACAGTATGAAAATTACAATAATACTCTAACAATAATAATAATAATAATAATAATAATAATAATAATAATAATAATAATAATAATAATAATAATAATAATAATAATAATAATAATAATAATAATAATAAATATTTTGTTATTCTTTGAATAGAAATTTCCCTGGAAAGAGTTGGACCATTCTTTAGAGAATTACGGATTCTTTATTTATTGCCTGAAATATTGGAAACTTTCAGGTTAGTATATTATTATTATTATTATTATTATTATTATTATTATTATTATTATTATTATTATTATTATTATTATTATTATTATTATTATTATTATTATTATTATTATTATTATTATTATTATTATTATTATTATTATTATTATTATTATTATTATTATTATTATTATTATTATATTATTATTATATTATTATATTATTATTATTATATTAATTATTATTATTATTATACTTAATTGTTATATTATTAAAATTATCATTATTCTTATTATTATTATTATTATCACTTTTTCTTAATTAAAGAAATTATTATTATAATATATCATTTTATTAAAACAATTTACTATTATTATCATTATTATTTATGTAGTACTATTGATTATTAATTCATTATGTTAATATTATATTATTATTATTATTATTATTATTATTATTATTATTATCTATTATTATATAATTATTTATTATTATTATTATTATTATTATTATTATTATTAATATTATTATTATTATCAATTAATTATTATTATTATTATCATCATCACTTATTATTATTCTATTATTATTATATTATTATTATTATTATTTTTGCAACATTTTTCCAATCTCCTAAAAACCTTTTAACATTCTCATTAAGTTTCTTCAGGACAATTCTTGAAATAAAACAAAACTATTGCCATCTCCAATGCTTCTAACTTTCTTCCACTCATTTTGGACATTTTCAAGGATATGACTTTTATTTTATGAACGAAGCAAAATTAAACTCAAAATATATTACAATAATTACAAATATAATAAGTAAGATTAAAACTAAAAATTTAAAATATACGAAATATATAATTGTGAAGTTGATAAATTTAGATTGTGTCTTTTTTTTTCCTTTCTTTCTCTCTCTCAAAATTTTAAGGTAATCGGACATTTCGTTATATTTTATATTGAATGTCTGGTCTATGCTTTCTTATAAGAAGGGAATCCTCTGCCAGCCTAAGATCCGAAAAATCCCTGTTTATCAAATTTTGAAAGTAATTCAATATTTCGTTCCTGTGTGATTTTACATGTTTCTTCCTGCATATGGTGGTGTATCTTACTGGGTTTGTACCTGTGCTGCAACATACGCTGCACAGGTACAAACCCAGTAAGATACACCACCATCCAAATGCAGGAAGAACATTAAAATTACACAATAATAATAGTAAATTACTTCAAAATTTTGATTAAAAGAGGGCAATTTTCGATCTTAGGCTGGCGGAGTTCCTTCTTATAAGAAAGCATAGACCTCAGACATCAATATAAAATATAACGAAATGTCGAATCCTAAATATTTTTACATAGAAAATAGAAAGGAATAAAAGACACAATCTAATATATCACTTCACATTTATTATTTGATAGTTTTAAAGTTTTAGTTTTAAAATCTTTACTTATTATTATTTTGTAAATTGTAAATATTTTGAGTTTAATTTTTGCTTCGTTCATAAAATAAAGTCATATCCTTGAAAATGTCCACTTGAAAATGTCCAAAATGAGTGGAAGAAAGTTAGAAGCATTGGAGATGGCAATCATTTTGTTTTTCAAGTATTGTCCTGAAGAAAATTAACGAACCTAACTGGGAAAGTTTTAGGATTAGAATAAAAAAAACAGTCTTGCAAAAAATAATATAAGACAATGCTGATTTGTTATTATCTAAATATTATTTTATTATTATTATTATTAATTATTATTATTATTTATTATTATTATTATTATTTTATTATTAAATAGATTATTATTTTATTATTATTATTATTATTAATATAATTACGCTTGAAAGCTTTCTTTTATGGGACGTGGATCGGCTTAGTGGATAAAGCACCGGTTACTGTTAACTCAGAACGCCGAGTTCCAGTGTTCGAATCCAGCTGATGAAGAGTAAACATCTTCTGTGACTCATTCAATTTAAATGGCGGCCCGGCCTTTTAGTAGCTAAAATTTTATGTCAATGCCACAAGACATCAAAAACCGAAACCTCTACAAAATCTTTTGCTAAAAAAATAAAAAAACGTATTATCTAAATAAAATATTAATAAATCAACTAAACTCGAACGTATTAAATCTATGTAAAGCTAGCTACTACATTATTATTATTATTATTATTAATTTATTATTATTATTATTATTATTCATATTATTATTATTATTATATTATATTATTATTTTATTCATTATTATTATTATTATTATTATTATTATTAATATTATTATCATATTTTAATTATACAGTAATATAGTAGAATGGTTTCCTGTCACCCACCTTCATTAAATTGTGATTGTTAAAATTATTATTGTTGTAAATTATTATTTATATATTATTATTAATTCTTATTATTATTGTTAATATTTATTATATATTATTATTATCTCATATAATTATTATTATTATTTAATATATTATTAATTATTATTATTATATCACTCACTCTCTATAAATATTATTTTATTCTATTATTCTCATTATCTCTTTTTATTTATTATGTATTTATTATTATTATTAATTATATTAATAAATTATTACTCATTATTTGTTTATAAACTACTATATTATTATTCATTATTATGGTTATAATTACTATTATTAAGGTTTGTTGTTATATATTATATTTTATTATTATTATTATTATTATTATTATTATTTTATTAATTATTATTATTATTAATTATTATTATTATATTATTATTAATTATTATTATTATTATTATTATTATTATTATTATTCTTAATTAAACGATTATTTATTGATAATATCAGTATCTCTCTCTTTTCACTTATTATTATATTATCTCTTATTATTATTATTATTTATTTTATTACTTATTATTATTATTAATTATTATTATTTTCTTATCATTATTATTA
>JABUQX010017904.1:75000-105000 GCA_015478945.1 Trachelipus rathkii
TGAATATGCTGCTCATTTGAACAGTTATTCACTCAATTTATATATATAAATATATATATATATATATATATATTATATATATATATATATATACTATATATATATATATAAATTATATATATATATATTATAATATATATTATATTTATATATATATATATATTATATATATTACGGAATATATATATATAATATATATATTATATATATATATATATATATATATATATATATATATATATATATATATATATATATATATAATATATAATATATATATATAATAATATATAATATATATATATATATATAAATATTATATATTATATTATATATATAATATATATATATATATATATATATATATATTATAATATATATTAATATATATAAATATATATAAAATGTCACAAGTGGTGTGTGAACCCTTACATTTGAGTTGGTAAACCAGGAGTGTTACCTCTTGACCACGATGAGTTAAAACAAAATCTGCCACTTTCCTCTGAAAGGTTACTTCCCTTCCCGAGAAGAACAAGGAATGTCTTTGGTGTGACATCGACCTCCGGCAGAACTCCCCGCTCACACTCGGGTCAGGGGGTCACACTGGGTAATTTTTAAACGGGACTTCACTTTGCTTACATTAGTATAATGCATTAAACCGCATCATTATTTGTATGTATATATAATGTCCCAAATGAATTTGAACCCTTACCCTTGAGTTGGTAAACCAGGAGTGTTACCCCTGTATTTATATATAGTTGACATCACATATGATTTAGTACAACGATGTTTGAAGGGTGCAATTTTAATTAAATCTGAAGAGAGAAATAAAAGTTTTAATTTAAGCTACACTCAATACTACATTACGTAATGATATAAAAGAATGCAATTTTTAATTAAATTACATGATGTTTATTTACGTCCTCAGATGGTACCACATGTGTTTTACTTACGATAATACGAAAAGCCTTCATACTGCCTATCTTAATGGTGAAAAGCTTTCTAGTTTTGTGGAAAACATTGGCGAAAGCATATCCGGAGATTTTGCTTTAATAGGTCAATATAATTTGGAGTCCCAAAGCTTCAGTGGTGAAATAACACAAGTAAGCTAATTTCCCAAAATTGCTATGAAATAGTTTTAATTATTATTTTCATATCGTTTATTTTTAGTGTCTTAATTTATCATTTATTTAATTATGTTTTATTTAAAACTAATGGTTGCTTTATTATCGCTTCAAATAATATGAACATATTTCATTAAGCTAAACTTTTGGACTGAGGTAATCTCCGAGGGTCGCATCTACTCAATGGCTAACTGCCAGTCAAATGAAAATGGTAATTATATATCGTGGAACTTTGGTTGGCAACTTCAAAACATCGAAGGCTACACTATTGAATACAAAAAATTGTGTAAACGAAAGGAGGATTATTACGTTTATTGGTTTGAAAACCTTCATCAAAATGAAGCTTATTATATATGTGAAGCTCTCGGAAGTAACTTACCTATGCCGAATTCTTTCAATGAAATTGGAAGAATTTCTTCAGTGGCAGCTGAAAAATGGCCAAATTCAACGTGGTCTTGTAAATACGATTTTTTCTCTCCTTTTACTGACATTGAGGAAGAAGGGATTTGGGCTACCTACTTTAAAAATAAACCTTTCGAAGGGAACATCCCATTTTCAGGCAACGAACCAAACGGATTACAATACGAAAACTGTTTAAATTTTTATGAATTTGGATATTATGATGTAAACTGTAATTCTCAAACTGGTTGTGCTTTTTGCGAGTTTAAAGAAAAAATTATATATTCCCTGCGTGGGGCTTGCCAAACTGAAATGAGAAATACCCATTTTTTGTCTGAACAAAATGAACTTAATCATTTAGTATTTAGGAGTTATGGAAAATTTCAAATTGCAAACAATGATGGGATTTGGGAATTGACTGACATATCAAAAAATCTCTTAGTAGCTGAAATGGTAGTTGCTGAACACAATTATCCTATGGGAAGAAGAAACTGGACACTCTTTAAAGAAGTTTGTGATCAGTCAACTGGTACAAGGGAATTAACTCTAACGAGTTGCAAAATGGATGAATTCACATGTAATGATGGCAAATGCATTTCAATTTTAAATAGATGTGACTTGAAATATGATTGTTACGATCATTCTGATGAAAAAAACTGCGAATTAATACATTTTCCAATTGATTACAAAAGAGATCTCCCACCAAGAGGAAACTCACATGTAAATAATATAATATTCATAACTCTGAAAGTGTCAATCGAATCTGTGTCTGTGAATACTGAACTTATGGAAGTTAGAATATCTTTCATTCTCAATCTGTTATGGAAGGATAATAGGTTGAAATTCATCAACCTCAAAGAATCTTCAAGCTTAAACGGAGTAGCTCGGAATACTTTCAAAAAGCTTTGGCTTCCTTTTATTGGATTTATGAACACAATTGGAAATGCGTTCTCCGAGGCTGACAGAGAAGCATTCATGTTTGTGTCTAAGTTAGTCAACAAATCGAGTATTGATGATAGCAGATCGCAAGAAAGTAAGTGAAATATTTTAAAGTTATTTATTAAAAAAATTTATTTCTTGATGGATTGTTATAAACAATTTGATTATTCTTAATTGATCATGCATTATAAATTACCTTCCAGCTTATCTTTTTTCTGGAGACCAAAATCCTATTGTGATTTTAAGAAGGTACATGTCAACATTTTATTGTAAATTTGATCTCGTTTTGTACCCATTTGACGAGCAAAGTTGTGGGATGGAATTTCAGATTTTGAATGCTCCTAAAGATTTTATAATGTTTGATAAGAACAATAGTATGGCCATAAATATTGATAGCAGTATGCTTATGGAGTACGAAGTAAGTTCTTCAGAAAAATATCTCTGTTGATTCACAAAAATTATAACCGAAAATATTGGTAGTAATATGTTCTTAGATTATTAAGCAAGTTTTTCAAATAATAGAGTTTATCAAGAGTAGAAAATAATTTTGAAAGACATTTTCATAGATGAGTTGCACAAATATTTAAATAATTGAATAATATTGTAATATTACTAAGTTTTTAAACTGAATAAATTTTTCATGACTTTTAGCTAAAATAGTATACAAATTTAAAATTAATTGGTTTATTGATATTAAAATAATATAATTTGATTGAGCCAATTTTAATTTCAACGGTTTTTGCTAATTTTATTTTTATTATTATTATTATTATTATTATTATTATTATTATTATTATTATTATTATTATTATTATTATTATTATTATTATTATTATTATTATTATTATTATTATTATTATTATTATTATTATTGTATTATTATTATTATTATTATTATTATTATTATATTATTTATTATTATTTTATATTATATTATTATTATTATTATTATTATTTTCATTATTTATCATTATTATCATAATTATTATGTATTATTATTATTATAATTATTGATATTATTTATTATTTATTATTAGTTATTATTATTATTATTATTATTATTATTATATATTATTATTATTATTATTACTTACGTCTTACGTCTTACGTCTTCCCTCAGGGAGACCTATGGCCTGTCAGCGGAGACAGCATCTATTACACGCAGTTCTTTTCAAAAGTACCACCATCCCCATCAGTGGCGCATTCGCGGGAAGGTCATGTCTTCTCAGGCTCTTCTTCCACGCAATCTTTTCATTTCCCTCGTCTTCCTCTCGGCTTACTCCTTCCATTCTCCACCTCCACCTTCTACTCGTGACTCTTCCTTCCGGCATCCTTACTATATGTCTCCGATATCTAAGTCTTGCAGAATCTATCCTGCTCAACACAGGCACCACACCAACTCTCTCCCCAACCCACTCGTTTCTCACTCTATCTCTCCTCGTTTTTCCCACTATAATCCTCAACACCTTCATTTCAGCAGCTTTGATTCTTTTTTTCCTCCCTTGTTGAATGCACCATGTTTCAGCTGCATATCTCAATGTGGGTACCAGTATGCTATCAAATATTATCTTTTTCACTTTAATACCCATCACCTGATCTTTCATAATTAGATGTACCGCTCTCATTGTTCTTCCGTATTTTTCCATTCTTGCCTCCACTCCCCGTACACATCCTCCCTTGCTTGTAAATATGCCACCCAAGTACACAAACCTATCCACATTTCTCAATCTTTCATCATCAATGACGATCTCCAATTCTCCCTCATCCTCTCTACCCACTCTCATTATCACTGTCTTTTCCGTATTCATCTTTAAACCAATCTCCCTCAAATTTATGGCAAAACTTTCCATATGTCTTCTCAATACCCCTCCTCCCAACTCCAACATGTCAAATCGTCTTCGTACACCATTATATCACCATCCAGATTCGGAAATTCCTCTTTTACCTTTCTGATTACTACATTCAAGTAAGCTATAAAGAGTAAGGGAGACAGAACACTGCCCTGTCTCACTCCAGTCCCCACCTCAAACCATTTCTCATTTTTACATCCAGTTCTCACTTTGTGCTAACAAACGCTATACAAGCTTTTTATTGCTCTCCTCAGTCTTTCCTCCACTCCGTACACTTCCCCCAACATCCTCCAAAGTCTGGCTCTGGGTACTGAGTCAAATGCCTTTCTTAAGTCCTAAAAAGCTATATATGCTAATTTATTAAATTCCCAACACTTCTCCAACACTATTCTTAAAGCAAACAAGAGATATGAAGTTTTTCTGCCCTTCGTGTACTGATATTGTTCCTCTCCCAACCGTATATCTATCACTCCTCTTAACCTGCTTTCTAAAATTCTTTCGTACACTTTCGCTATATGATCCAATAAAGCTATTCTTATTACTATTCTCATTATTATTATTATTATTATTATTATTATTATTATTATTATTATTATTATTATTATTATTATTATTATTATTATTATTATTATTATTATTATTATTATTATTATTATTATTATTATTATTATTATTATTATTATTATTATTATTATTATTATTATTATTATTATTATTATTATGGTTAATTAATTATTATATTATTATTATTATTATTATATTATTATATTATTAGATTGGAACTTTAAGTGTTGAACATCTTGAAAATGAAGGATACAGCAGAGTGAAAGTAATTGTACCTCTGAGGAGAAGAGCAGGTTTTGCCATTTTAAATATTAACGTTCCGTCTTTGTTTTTCGTTCACAATACTTACTGACACTGTTCTTTCGGACAGAAATCTTCGATGTTAGAGTAATGGGATCACTCACAACCCTTTTAGTTGTAGCTACGCTTCTTAATCAGGTAATTGTTTCAAAATTATTTTTTCTGAAAGTACTACAGTAGATAATGCAATATAGTAAATAAATAATGATAGTATTAATCATTCGTTGGTTTCTTGTGTGTATTATTGCAAGTTCCATTGTGTTCTGTTATTTGCATTCTATTGAGGTCAAATTTACTGGAAAGTTATAGTTTTACAACACAATATAAATTGTTATGCATTTTTCTATGTTTCTATAAATTGGAGAGTCTAAGCGACATTTCTTTAATAAAATGCTGAAATTATTTTTTTTATTACGTTTTATAATGAAGAGAAATCATAGTATTCCTCAAATAGCTTTAGAAGACAGGCGGGAAAACATATGTGAGGTAAAATAGCAAAATTTTATTTTCTATAAGTAATATTTCAGAAAATATACATACATGTTATGTCCCAAAAGTAAGTGTACTGATGTTGTATTTAATTATTTATTGGACTTACCTGAAATTACAAGTTATCTCCTTCAAAGTATGACCCTTGGGAGGTTACATAGTGGTTCCAACGTTTCTTCCACTGTTCATAGCAGTACCGGAAGTTATTTTTCTGAAGTGTGTTTAGTTCACGTGTTACAGTATTTTTATGTTTTCCATCGTCCCAAAATGATGACCCTTCAACTTCATTTTCAACTAAGGGAAGAGGTAAAAATCGCACGGAACTAGATCTGGGCTGTATGGAGGATGTGGAAGTACTTGAATGTTTTACTTCGCCATAAATTCTATAATTGAGAGCGCAGTGCGATAGGGCATGGCGCGTTTATTCTGGTGCAGCACCAATGTCTGTAATGTCTGTTCTGATTCGCTGAACTGGTTTTCGAAGTCGTTCCAAGACATCTTTGTAAAAGAACGTGATTAACTGTCTGTCGCACTGGAAAGTACAATTCCTTGTGCACAATACCCGGGCTGTCGAAAAAAAACAACAATCAGTGTTTTTCACCTTGACTTGCTCATACGTGCTTTCTCGGGACGAGGGAATTTTTGTGTGCCATTCGCACTTTGCCGTTTGGTTTCAGGATGTACTCAAAAACACATGATTCATCGCCTGTTATAACCTTTATTCAAAAATTTGTGCTCCTTTCGAGTCTTTCAAGTAAATGCTGACAAATTTGAACCTCTTCGCTTTCTGTCCACAGACAAGTCTTTCGGCACTAGTTTTGTAAAAATTTTCGCATGTTCGTTAAAATTCTATAAACTGAATTTTTATCCAAACCAGTTTCTTTTGCAATCACTCTGACACTGAACCGGCGGTCTCTCTCCATCATCTGCTCTAACAACTTAAACATTTTCATCGTTTGTTGACGGTTAGTCTTCCACAACGATGTTCGTCTTGAACATTTTCCTGCCGTCTTTAAAAGCTTTGTGCCGCTTAAAAACCATGTTCTCGATAGAGTGGCATCCCCATAAGCTTCTTTTAAAGAATTAATGTATCTCAGTGGCAGACTAGTTACGTTTCACACAGAATTTGATCGCGTACGAGGATAGAAAACACGCCCATACACAAAAATATGTGGTGCAAAAACGTAACGAGACTAGAACACTCGCCCATACATAAACAGATGTAGTGCAAGACTGACTTCATAAATCTGGTTAAAACTGGTATGGATATGTTAGCCCTAGGTAACTAGCTACCCACTCGTATTTGTTAAGGAGGAGTTACATTACTCAGTAGTCCATGGGATATTCAGTAAACCTACTTTTGGGACAGAGGAGTATATCGAAAGGTTCGTCTGATGGATGGAAGTTGACAAAATTCAGAAAGGCTTAAATTTCAAATTGAACTTGTGTTTCTTTATCAGTACCCCCTCGGTTCTCTTCAAATTGTTTAATTTATTGAATTAGCCAAAAGAGAGAGCAGATATTCATAGACAGTAGTAATAATGCAGGCAACGCGATACCAAGCCACATTTATCGAATAGATTTCGAGGATAGACTTACTTCTAACATAACGAGCCACGACAAATATACTCAGTTCTTTTTAATGAATTTTCAGATATAATATGCCACTCATCAATACAATAAGATGGTATCTCCTGTCGTGGTACACATCAGATAAATTGATGAATATGTAGAAATTGATCCAAAAAAGAAATAACAGCCTACTTATATTTTTAATGAAAATTTTGTAAATATATCTCGTTCTCACACTTTTACAGTAATCAGTGTATTTACCTTTTTAACTTTACCACCACTAGTAAGACATCCTTGTGCAGGTATCCTATATCTTCTATAAGTTTAAAATTATTTAAAAAAAATGTCCAAAACATTTTAGAGCTTGAAACACTTAGAGTAACCATTATTAAAAAAAACTATGATTAAAAAATACTTATAAAATTTCAAAGCCATGAGCTGGTTAATTTTAACTTTTAATTTCTAACCTTTATTACAGGTTTCTTCATTTCTTCCAAAAACATCGTATCTTAAAGCTGTTGACGTTTGGCTTTTATTTTGCACCTCGTTGATCTTCTTAATTATAGTTTTTCACGTTTTAATTGACGTAGTTGCCAACAGCTCAGATGAAAATGAGAGTAAAAAAGATTGGAATGTGACACATAAAAGAAGTTCAAGAATAAAAGAAATTTCTCAAAACAATAATAAAAAATCAAAAGTCAAAATGTCAGTCAGGAGACTGATTTTAATCTCTCTGATCACCATGCCATGTATCTTTATTTTATTCAATGTCATTTATTGGAGTGTTATCCTTATATAAACTCAATATGTTTAGTCAGCAAATGTATAAGACAAATGTAGGTGCAAATTTTCGATTAATCTGAACGAAATTAAGGATTTATTTTTTCAGCAAAAATAAACTTGTATCCTATTGTATCTTAGATATTGTATCTTATCATCTTATTATTATATTTTATCTCAGCTTGTATTTTATTAGACTTTCCATTTTCTCAAACAAACACACACACACTCATACACACACACACACCTATGCACACACAGACACACACATACACCCCCCACACACTTATACACACACTAAACAATTAGAATCTAAAAAATCTTCAATTTGTGATGGGTTTACCAGTGGAATATATATATAAATATGGAATTGTTTTTATCAAATCAAACTATACAGATTAAAAAATTGCAAATAATTTTCTTTATTGACCTTATTTATATATTAATAAATTCATTTTCAGTCCTTTCCTTGAAAAGTTGATTTGCCCTTGAGAGTTGGTAAAAAAGTAAAAAAAATATTTTTATTAAATCACATTATATAGTCTAAATAACAGCAAATGATTTCCATTCTTATTCTTATTATCCTTTGTATAATTAATTTTCTATTAACATAAAAATTCCGAATTCTTAAATTACATTTCAATACCACAAATAAAGGTTTTCAAGCGTAATGGTTTATAATTGCCATTTTCAATTCTTTCACCTAATAGAATTTTATTTTACAAATTTTTTCGCTCATATAATTTTAAAAGCAATTTTATTGGGAATACTGAATAGTAAATTTAAAATTCATTTCAAATTTAATAATAATGTAATTAATGAAATATTATGACAAATCTATTAGAGTAATAATTTCATATTATTACAATGAAATAAATGTTATGTAATATTATTGTAACTCTGTTAAAGTAATAATTTAATATTAATGTAATTAATGTATTGTAATATTATGATAATTCTGTTAGAATAATTTAATAAGTATGCAATGCAATTAATGTAATGTATTATTGTAATTCTGTTAAAATAATAATAATTTAATGTTAATGTAATTATTTTAATGTAATATAGTTGTAATTCTGTTAAAGTAATAATATAATATAATATAATATAGAATGCAATTAATGTAATGTAATATTACTGTAATTTTGCTTAAATAATGATTTAATATTAATGTAATTATTTTAATGTAATATTATTGTCATTCTGTTGAAATAATAATATAATTTAAAATGCAATTAATGTAATGTGATATTACTGTAATTCTAGTAAGGTAATAATTTAATGTTAATGTAATTAATGCATTACAATATTATGGTAATTTTTTTCTGTTAGAGTAATAATTTCATGTTAATTTAATTAATACATTGTAATATTATGATAATTCTATTAGAGTAATAATTTAATATTAATATAATGTTATAAATTTAATGCTATATTATTTCATTTCTGTTGCAGTAACGATTTAATATTAATGTAATTAATGTGGTGTGATATTATAGTAATTTTGCTAAAATAATAATTTAATTTTAATGTAACTAGTTAAATGTAATATTTTTATAATTCTGTTAAAGTAGTAACTTAATATTAATGTAATTGACGTAATGCATTATAATGTAATATTTTTGCAATGCTATTAAAATAATAGTTTAATATTAATATAATTAAAGTATTGTAATATTATGGTAATTATGCTAGAGTAATAATTTAACAATAAAATAATGTAATTAATGTGATGTAATATTATTGCAATTCTATTAAAGTAATAATTTAATATTAATGTAATTAATGAAGTGTATTATTATTATAATTTGTTAAAGTGATAATTAATTATTATTAATGTAATTAATGTATTGTAATATTATGGTAATTATATTAGAGTAATAATTTAATTTTAATGTAATTGCTGTAATCTAATATTATTGTAATTCTGTTAAAGTAACAATTTATTATTACTTTAAATAATGTAATGTAATTAATGCATCTTAATATTATGGTAAATTTGTTAGAGTAATATTTTAATACTAATGTAATGTAATTAATGTAATGAAATTTTATTGTAATTCCATAAAATTATTATTTTAATACTTATTTAATTAATATAATGTAATATTGCCATTGAAACTTTTAGGTAATTATTTATTATCAATGTAATTAATGCAATGTAATATTTATGTAATTCTGTTAAAGTAATAATTTAATATTAATGTAATTAATGTATTGCAATATTATGGTAATTTTGTTAGTTAATATGGATTGTGTTTTTCCCGGATTTCCGCAATCCCGGAAAAATGTTCTTTTCCCGGAATTCCGGGATTTTACGGGATTATTGTAGTGGAATTAAAACTGAAAATTTGACAGCATTTTATTTATTCATATATATATATATATATATATATATATATATATAATTATATATATATATTATATATATATAATTATTATATATATATTATATATATATATATATATATATATATATTATTTATAATTATTTATATATATATATATATAGTATATTATAATATATATATATATATATATATATATATATAATATATATATATATTATATTTTATATATATATATATATATATATATATATATATATATATATTATATATATTATATATATATATATATATATATTATAATATATATATAAAAAATAAATATAAATATTATATATACTATATATATATATTATATATATATATATATATATATATATATTTATATTATATATTTATATATATATATATATATAAACTACAAATTGAAAGGAATTCAAAAGTTACTTTTCAGAAACTTAACATGTTCTTTTTAAACCATAACAGACTAGTAACTAGATTGCTAAGCATAAGTTTATTTCACTTTAGTTTAATTTTAGACTGATTTGGCAATACACATGTTATATGAAAGTAAGAAACACGGGCAATTTACATTTTTGTGGCTGTTAAACAAGCTTAAGTCTAATACTTGATTCTAAAACTAAATGGAATTGTTTGGTATCCATGGTCGAACGACTGTTATAGTTAAAATCACAAATTGAAAAAAAAACAATGATTGAAAAATCCAATGTGCGAAGTATAATATACAGCTCTTAATGACCTTGTTCGTGCGTTGAGACCCGTCTATATCAAACAAGAACTTTCTGAACAAAGTTCTTTCTTTTTGAGAAAAGTTCAGGAAGTAATTATCTTAAGGATAAACGGGAAAAGGCAAAAAGAATTGATTGGCAAGTTTGAAATGGATACCTTAACTAGAAAAATCTTGAAAACTTAAAAATATACATGAGCACCGCAACACCGGTGTTAAATGTCCTAAGGACTACTCCGATCCACTCGGTAATACCGGGAATCGATTCGCAGACCCTCTAAACATACTAATCGACATCAAATTCAGCTCTGTAGCTCGAGAAATAAAAAAGTTCATAGGTGCATTAGAAAAGGGGGGTAGGGGTACTAACTCCTACTAGGAGTGATTCGATTCTGTTAAAAACCACTGGAATCGATTCAGCAGCATTGATTATATAGGGTTAGACACCTTGGTCGGGCGTGTTCTGTGATGTAGGATATATAATGCTAGAAACATTAGAAAAGCGGGGGAGGTACTAACTCATACTAAAAGTGATCCGATTCCATTATAAACTATCAGAATCAATTCCTCAGCATCGATTATGTAGGTATCGAACCCAGACTTGGGCCACTTATCCCAATATTAATACAGTGCTGGAACTGCTAGAAAGATCGACGCCAGCTGAACCAGCTGCATCGCCTGTGACGTCATAGGTTCGATTTGTCAAACTGTCAAGAATTGGCAAACTGAGTAATGAACGTATTAGAGAATTATCTGGAGCATAAAGCGCGTAAAGGAGAGAATAATAGGAGTGTTTTGAGATGGTTTGGTCATATGGAAAGGATAGCTTATCATTGATTGGTTAATTAAGCGGATGTATCATGGTGAATGTGATGAAAATCGAACGAATGGGAGACCAAAGAAAAAGTGGATGGAGTCAGTAAGGGAATGTCTGAAGGAACAAAATGTCAGTTTGGCAGAATCATCGAGAAGAAAGGTGCGTAATAGAAGTGAGTGGCAGGGTTTTGTGAAGGGGTATGATTGTAGTCCTGGCTTAGGGATGAACTCAACATTGACGAGATATTACAGTGAGTACCCATCGCGGTCTTGTGAAGCCCTAGGGTGGATTTTTTTACTGCGACGAGTTCTCACTTGATGGAACCCTTGTGAAGAATCAATTTTGCTTTAATCATTGAACAAGATTTCTAAAGAATATGTAAGGCCACGTAAAGAATGTGTAAGGTATTTATAGCTTTGAAGGAATACAGTAGAACTGAACAAAGTAAAAGGGGTGTAGCATGCAGTTTTTAATCTCAAACTGTTCTACTACGGACCACTGAGTACACTTTAAATTCAATTTCAACCCCAACATTAGGAATCAGCAAAGTATATGGGCCTAGCTTGCAGTTTTTATACTCAAGCTGTCCTACTACTCATCTCTGACTACACCTCATCTTCAGTTTCAGCTCCGACTCCATTCGGCCATTCAGGGACTCGGAATTCGATTCTTATTTTAATTTTACATTTTTGTCAAGATTATTAAAACCTCTTGGAAAATGTAAAATTATTTATGACTTATTAATTAAACACAACCACAAATTAAACACTTAAAACTTAACTTAATAATTAAACACGTAAACACAAACTTTCAAGGAATACGTTTAAAAATAAGATAAATAATTTTAAGTTAAAATTGAAAGAAAAAAGGAAAAATATTCTAAATTTTTTGACTCTCCTTTCTGTCTAAAAAGGTTAAGTAGTATCTTGTTGTTTCTTGACAAAGGAAGAAAAGAAAGAAAGAAAGAAACAAAGAAAGAAAGATAGATAGATAGATAGATAGATAGATAGATAGATAGATAGATAGATAGATAGATAGATAGATAGATAGATAGATAGATAGATAGATAGATAGATAGATAGATAGATAGAAAAAAAGAGAGAGAGAGAATGAGAGAGAAAAAAAGAGAGAGAGAGAGAAAGAGAGGAGAGAGAGAGAGAGAGAGAGAGAGAGAGAGAGAGAGAGAGAGAGAGAGAGAGAGAGAGAGAGAGAGAGAGAGAAGCATCTCATCATTGTTGGAAAATATAAAGTAATTATGAAATCATTATGCAATTGGATCCTATATCTGACAGAAGAACTATATGGAATGAAAACTAATCTAAATGAAAATCGAATGTATCACAAACAAACAGACGATTCGATATAAAATAAGCGTTAACGATGAAATATACTTTTAGATTATGTTAAAATATTTAAGCATAATAAATTTATGAGCCAGAAAATGTGTCTAACAAGGAAATGTGATAGTAACACCAAAGTTTTATAGAAAGATGCAATCCACAACGCCCTCTGAGTTGAAAATAATGTAAAAGTTTTTAATATTTGTTTAAAGCTCGTAGGCGATAGGTTTAATTATCGCATAGAAGATACTAAAAGTTTCTCGATCCTTCTAAAGTTGATCGAGTCTTTCACTCAATTATTGTCAATGAGGTTGGAACCAGACTCTGTTGGATAGTCTCGAAACATCATCGATAAGGAGACTTTGTAAACAATTGAATTGGCCCAACTTTGTCCAATTTATCGTAATATAAAATTTTTTCATATAACGAAAAAAAATTAATATTTTTCTGCAATCGCCTTTACACTTTCAAGGAACGCTTCCCCAAATTAGGAGTTACAACTCTCATAAGCGGTATAATTTAAAATGGTCGAACTCCGAAACCGGAGTTGGATTCAAAAAAAAAAAAAAAACCTAGTGGATATGTCAATAAATTCTACAGTGTATAAAGTTAGCGACAAAAAAAAGTAGTAGTGGATATGTCAATAAATTCTACAGTGTATAAAGTTAGCGACGAAAAGCCCTAGTGGGATGTGTGAAAAAGGATTCACAGTGCCGCTAAAGACAGCGACTTGAATTCTTTGTTTGGAATTACAGAACATTTCTAAATGTAGCCAATAAAATAACCCTTATCTTGACATCTATGAAGATAGCAGTGACCAGCGAGATTACACTAAAATATTAGTGATGTGGTTTCAGATTGGAAAATTCTTGTTTCTCCACTTTGTCAACCTCAAATTTGGATTAAGAGCAAATGATCCGAAGGTGTGAACTATATATTTATTTAAAATAATACAAAACATTATATAAATGTTATGTTAATGGTATGTTATGGTAATTCTTTCACCCCCACGTAGCAATGCCCCGCTATACAAGGAAATAATAATAATAATAATAATAATAATAATAATAATAATAATAATAATAATAATAATAATAATAATAATAATAATAATAATAATAATAATAATAATAATAATAATAATAATAATAATAATAATAATAATAATAATAATAATAATTATAATAACAATAATATCCCTAACAAGATTAATAATGTTAATAATATATGTGTAATAATAATAATAATAAATAAGTAACCAATAATAATAATAATAATAATAATAATAATAATAATAATAATAATAATAATAATAATAATAATAAATTTGAAATGGAAGTAGAAATAAATTATACAGAAAAAAATTAAAAATTTAGGCTAAATGAATCAATATTTTGCATATTTTTATAATACAATTTAACAACTTTTTTTAATTAATTAATATGAATTTAATTGATAATTTCATTTATATTTCTTTTATTTAGTATATAATTAAAAATTTATTTAGTTATTATATATTATTCCATGATGTAATTTGTCACTTAATAATTGATATTTGTTATAACTTTGAGGAGAATGTGAGCGGCTTTCTTTTCATGCTTAGATTCAGTAACTACATTAGTAACGAGCTTTGCTATTGATGGAATAAATACCCGACTTTTGCGGAAGGTCTTTTCATTCAGTGATATTCTCTGCAAAACCAAAGTCCTTCCTTCAAGTGTCCCATTAACAATATATAAAGTCTTTCTAGAGCAACTTTTTTATTTTATTTTCATTGGTGTGAAATTGAAAACTTTTAATTTTTTTAAAATATATTATATTATATTATATTATATTATATTATATTATATTATATTATATTATATTATATTATATTATATTATATTATATTAATATTATGTATATTTTATTATATTATATTATATTATATTATAATATACTATATTTTTCTTATATTATATTATCTTACACTCTATTTCTTCCTGATATTATGTATATATTCTATTTAATTATATTATATTATATTATATTATATTATATTATATTATATTATATTATATTATATTATATTATATTATATTATATTATATTATATTACATTACATTACATTACATTACATTACATTACATTATATTATATTATATTATATTATATTATTTTATATTATATATTTTCTTAATTTTTTGAAGTTTCAGTAATTACACTGATCAACACATATTTTGTGGCATTAAAGCTATTAATTAAGCATTTTTTTTAATGTATTTTGATGTGCTGAAAACGAATCTGAATTCATATTTTGTCTCCATCAATTTTTTTTTTTTTTTTTTTTTCAATATTTATTTTTCAATTTATTGGAAAGTTTCATTGAAAAAAAAAACTTAAATAAAACTGTTTTTCAAACACAAAAGCATGTATAAATACATATATATATACTCATATATATATGTATATATATATGCTAACTTTTTAATTTATGTCAAAAACTTAATATCTTAATATATATATATAATAACCCAGCAACCTTAAATATAACTACATATCATATATCATATATATGAAATATATACATATAAATATATATCTCCTTGTAATAATATATATATATAACTGCTATTATATTTATAATATAATATATAATATATATGTATAATATAATATAATATATATATATAATATAATAATAATATATATAATATATATATATATATATATATCCATATGTGGAGAAGATCTTAAGATATATGGTGATGGTGGCAAAGGGTTTCAGATGGGTCCCAAAATTATGTTATGATGATAATTGACCATTGGCCTTAGGCATCAATGTGAGTTGGAAGTGATTAGTTCATCTTAAAGGGAGTGAGGCAAGGATGTGTTATGTCTCGCCAGTTTATTTATTATATAGATGAGGGTCATGAAAAATTAGAGGCAGGGGGAGCAGGGAAAGGTGGTAGAATGATATAAAATGAAAGAGAGTTGAGGGCGTCCTAACTTTTATATGCGGTTGATTTGGTTTTGGATGGCGAATCCGAAAAGAGTTTGAGAGGATTGGTAGAGGGGTTTGACAAGGTGTATAAAAGAAGGGGTTTGAAGCAGAAATGCACAATCAAGATTATGTTTCTCATAGTAATGAGTCAAGGAAAGCCCGCGGTGTGAAGTTATGTTGGATGGTGAGAGCAACTGGAACAAGTGTCGCAGTATGAATACATGTTGGATGAAAAGGGAACTGATGATGTAGAAGGTTGTGAATGGTAAGAAGGTGACTGATGCAATTAAATCCTTGATGGATATAAAAGAACTAAGTCTTGAGTGTGTCAAGGTTTTGCATAAAGAAATGTTTTCACCTGTATTAATGTATAGTAGTGAGACTATGGTCTGGAATAAGAGGTATAGATCTAAGGTACAATGTGCTCAGATGGACTATCTTGAGGGGCATATTAGGTGTGGGAAAATTGACAAGAGTGGGAATGAATGCATTAGGGAGTTGCGGCCTGTGGTGGAAGTAAGGAATAAATCAGAGAACAAACGAGAGTATATTGAGATGGTTTGAGCATATGGAAAGGATGGATGATAGTCGGTTGTTAAGCGGATGTATAGTGGTGAGTGTGCTTGAAATCTACCGGCTGAAAGACTGAAGAAAAAGTTGTTTGAGTAAGTAAAGAAATGCCTGAAGGAAGAGGAGAGAATAAAGGTGCATAATAGGAGTAATAGGATTGAATGGTCTGGCTATGTGAGGAGGTATGGTTAAGGGCTTTGCAAAGGGGATGAACTCCACATTGACGAGATACCACGGTGAGGGTCCGTCGCAGTCTCGTGAAACCCTTGGGTGGATTTTTCTGACTGCGACAAGCTCTCCTTTCTGGTTCCGGTGTACGAGTTACACTGCCCAATATGGGGAGAGTGGTGTGTCATGTTATATATATATACTATATATATTTATATACTTATATATATATATATCTATATATATCTATAACTCTTATCTAATGTAAACTATACCCATTCAACTATACCCACTCTCCGCCTCTCTTATCTATATGCTCATCTATATGTAAATCTTCCTCAAATAAACATGATGAAGTTTGTCAGAGGATTATGCGTGTGAAAATAAACAAGGAAATGGTGAAGAGAATATGACCTGGAGTCGAAAGAAGAATTAACCTTACCACGAATACATTCACCAAATTACGAAATTGTCATAGCCACAGAAAGTCACCTGACACTTTGCGGGGGACTACCGGCAGGGACCCTCACTGTGGTATCTCGTCCATTGAATACATCCTCAGGCAAAACCCGCAAGCCATATCATGCAGAAGGCCGCCAGGTACCATATTGTTGTACACTCTTTCATGGCACATTTATGAGCAACCATTCACTCTCTCATGGGCAGGTCTTGCTGACTTGTCACTATTTAGTTGGTGCTCGTTGGATTCTGGCACTCGCACTAGACATCATTACGACCAGCCGGAGAAAGCTATCATGTAAAATATTTCCACTAGCCTTCTGAAACTATTACAAATAATGCACTTTCGTTCTGTTCTTTTCTATATTGCTTTAGCTATTCACTTAAAACACAACATATAGTAGATTCAATTTACCTCATTTTTATCAAGCCTTCTCACTTCCCTAAAATCTTTAGATTCTCCATCATTCACTTTTAGCGCCAGCGAGTCATCATCTTATTAGACCATCGGTTTTCAATGTGCATTATGGGTGACCTTTCTCTCTAAATGCAAAACCCCTAGCGCCGCTAAAGACCTCAATCTCTTTCATACCCGGGTTATTCCCACATGATCATCTTAGCTATAAATTCTGCTTTCTTTACGACTCTGTATCTGTTACTTCATCAACATATATCCTAAATATTTTAAACTCAGATACTTGATTCCCAGTTATACTTTATCAATATAGGCTGCATAGGTTCTCATCAACCACTCGCTGCCAACCCTTCCACCACTGCGGTGTTATTTTCAGTCTCCTTTTTGTCTCCCAAATCTTTGATACCTCTGAGCTCATACCTCTTCGAATTGTGCCAAATTCCAAATCATTAACGTAAAGAATCATTAGAGACACCTCTACTTTGAAGTCATTCCTCCATCATTCTAACACTATCCTGTGTCACCCCATACAATGAAATTCTTTCATAATCAAATCCATATCTACAAATTAAATAACCAAGGAGACATTACACATCCATGATTTCTTTCACGCTATTAATATTAAATGACCAGATGATCTCAAATGACTCCATTTCATTCTTTACGGCTCGGCATCGTCATTGGTGCCTTTAGGGTACAATTTCAAGAAACTACTACCAACTACCGCATCTAACTAACATCTACGAAAAGGCTTTTATAATCTATTCGTGGCCTGTTTTTGAAATCGTTATTTAATTAAACAGTTCGCATTAACAGTTAAATTCAGTTCATTAGCTCAGGTGTTTATACACCTTTTGTTTCAATGTACCTCAAGCAAAGAAATCTAATGGTGTTAGGTCAGGTGAACGCGCCGGACACGATATAGATCCACCACGGCCAATCCATACTCCTGCAAAATAAAGTTTAAGCCATTATCGAGGGCCTCCGCCATAATGAGCAGGACAACCATCTAATTGAAGCCATGAATTCAACCTAAGGTGTAAAAGAACATTGTCTAACAGACCGTTGAAGTTATAATTCAAGAAATTGAGAAATGTGACGGCGTTCAAACGAATTTGGACAAAATGCGGACTAATTAAGGCGTCGTTTGAAATCCCAAGCAATACATTGCATTGAAAATCGTGTTAAAAGCTATACTGCCGAATTTTCATTAGCCCATACATGATAATTAATACCTTTGGTTAAAAATGATTTTCCATGAAAAGATTGTTTCATCTGTCCATAGGATTCTTTTCGTAAAATACTCAGCAGTTTGAGCTTAATTTGAAAACCATTCATAAAATGTTCTTCTACGGACACCATCATTTACATGGTAATAAATTATGTATACGTTGATAGTGACATGAATGGCGCTCATATGCTGAAGGATCAACTAAACATCTGTGGACAGAATTTACAGTTCATAACTAGCTCTTTGTATACTTGTTGAGGGAGTTTGATATATATATATATATATATATATATATATATATATATATATATATATATATATATATATATGCGCCAACCGCCTTATATATATATAACATATCTATATATCATAAAGGCCTATTCAGAATAGATGCAAAAGGAAAAAGATACTTTATGTTTATTAAAATTTTGTATTTTCCACTTTAGAAGGTATTTTTAACCAATAACCGCAGGAATGGGTTTCTAGTCGCTTCAAACAGTTTGTAGCGTCGTACAGAAACTAATTAAATAATTATTAAAAATTAAATCTAAGACAGGCCATTCAAAGTAACTGCCAACAGTATCGTAACTCCCTCACTTAATCATATTTATTTTTACATTTATAATTTATTTCCCTTTGCATTGTTTTTAAAAGAAAAACACACATCTGGCGCCATAGACGCTTTGTAGATTTTTTTCGGTATCATACAGCTAAGGAAAAATAAATATGAGTACTACTTTCTCCTTCACACAAAAATTTACAGTAGAAAGATCCTACTAGAATATCCATATATATATATATATATATATATATATATATATATATATAACATATATATCTCATATATATATCTTCTTTAATATATATGTATATATATATATATATATATATATATATATACCAACAATAACATATCATATACACTATCTTTCTGTAATATTATAACATATATATATATACTATCATATATATATAACCAATAATAGCATAATAATATATATATATGTATATATATAACTTAACCAATTATATACTTATATATCTTATATATATATATAATAACATAAATAATATCTAACATATGTATATATATATATAACTCATATATATATATATATGTATTTATCAATGCTGACGGAAAGGTCCAAATGTAATTTTGTAATCAGTTTATATATAAAGTATGTAACGTAATATATATATAATAATAACAATATATAATATATACCCATATATATATATATATATATATATAATATGTAGCATATATATATATCTTATACTCTGAACTTTTTTATTATATCATCTGTGGAATGTACCTTAATCGAATTTACACACGTCGGAGGTTAGGTGTCAAAGACACGCCTTCAGCTCCTCTTGGAAGCTAAAGCTTTCCAGAGAGCGGAAATGGGTGATGGAGTTTCCTTTTAGCCAATCGTGGTCTCGAGGCATAACACTCCTGGAGTACCATCTCAAGGGTAAGAGTTCAAACCCACTTAGGACCATTGGAAATATAACAAATAATTGTTCCGTTTATTGCACAAATCATCACTGGTATGAATAATGTAGTCTTGGTTTGAAGAGTACCCAGTGTTGCTAGACCAGTGTTGGCGGGAAGGCCGTCGAAGGAGGGTTAGGTGTCCAAGCACGCCTTCGCTCCTCTTGAGAAGCTAAGTTCAGAAGTAAATGATGGATTTCCTTTTAGCCAATCGTATTACCTCCGAGGTAACACTCTGGAGTACCATCTCAAGGGTAAGGATTCAAACCCACTTGGAGTTCCATTTAGAGAATATATATATATATATATATATATATATATATATATATATATATATATAATAACTATATATATATCTCATATACTTATCCTTTCAACCTGCTGCACATTTTTAACATCTTCATTAACATTATAGGTGTGGTGGTAAGTATATATATCTGTATATATGGCAATAATATATATATATCATACTATATATACGCCATATAACTTGCCATACCATATAACAACCTTAGCCTTAGCATATGCTCTTTGCTCTTCTTTGCTATAACTCGCCTACTACTATCATAACCTTAACATCTTGCTTAATATATACATACACTGTATATAATATATATATTTCTAGATTGGAAGAATGAAAACTGAATTATTGACAACTGTTGAGTGAACATTCTAAGATCTTTTTATTAGTCTTTCAGGTTTTGCATATATATATATATATATATATATATATATATATATATATATATATATATATATATATATATATATATATATATATTATATATATATAATAATATATATAATGCAATACCCGGAATTGATAACTTAGTAAACAAAGAACAATTACGGGAAGAAAAGAAAAATTGCCTCCTCTGGGGTCGAACCACCGCATGTTGCGACTGAGAACGATATACTCGATGCTCTACCACTGAGCCATCCTCTAACTCAAAAAAGTTAGATTCAAGAACAGCTTTAAGCGAACGAGCTCCCGTCAAGGCGATATCACCAGGTTTTCACCCTGTCCTTCCCTCGTTTCCAATATTTTAAATTATTTTAACATTGCAATAACCGTAATTATTAAGTTAGTAAAGAAAGAACAGATACGGAAAGATAAAGAAAACTTACCTACTCTGGGGTATAACCACCGCATGTGAAAGAAAACCTGGTGATATCGCCTTGACGGGAGCTCGCTCGCTTAAAGTCGTCCTTGAATCAAACTTTCTTGGATTTGTGGATGGCTCTACGGTAAAGCGATAAGTACGTTGTTCTAAGTAGCAACATGCAGTGGTTCGACACCAGAGGAGGCAAGTTTTCTTTATCTTCCCGTATTTTTTTTTTTTTTACTAATATATATATTAATATATATATATATATATATATATATATATATATATATATATATATATATATATATATATATATATATATATATATAATCTTTTTTTCTTATATATATCTTTGATATATATATATATGGAGCCATGCATTTCATTCTCTATGCCTTTAAATAAAACTGATGAATCTTGAATTAACAGAAATTAAGGTTGTTATCGTGTATTTATTTATTTCATCCCACAATGACAAAATATCAGCTCTTCGAGACCCTAAAATCTTTTCCTCGTAGAAAATGCACAATCATTCTGGTACGTACACAGAAAAATATGTAATGTAATGTAATATGTAAAATATGTAACGGCACGCACATACACCTAAAATAGCCCCAGGTACCTTCCTGGATACACGAAAATCGCGACGTAATCGGACTGGCTGCGGTACTGGATACTACTTCCTTCTCTAAAAGATTTAGATCTATTCCTCTCAACTTATTAAAATGCTATATCTACACTCTCTGAGCTTAACATTAAGAAGTCTGAGAGTCCTGAAGTTATTCCTCCTCTGGTCCTCAAAACTTTGTGCTATTGAGCTTGTACACTGCCTTTGGAAACTTTTTTTCACCTCAAATCACTTTTAGTCTTCCCTCCAGCTGGAAGAATGCATTAATCCAGCATGCGCTGAAGAAGCGGGACCCCAGCCAACAATCCAGCTATCATCCTCTGGCTTTAACCTCTGCTCTTTCTAATGTTTCGGAGTCTATTCTTAGCAGGATCATTTAGAAACATCTTAAGGGGACGGTATCGGTAAGGATACCTAACTTTTGGGGGTAGTAATCACCTTTTTTTATGATTTTAAGGTTTTAATACGCTCTAGAGCAGAATTTACTGCTCTTGCGAATAGTTTGTGTATTTTTAAAAAATAAAAAAATATTTTATTCATTATACACAGGGGTACACGGGGGGAGGGTCAATTTTTGGGAAGTCATAAATCGCGATAACCTTTTTATTATTCATCCGATCAGCACGAAACATTCGGAGCATGTATAATCAAAGAAGGTTTACTTTGTTTGTTTACATAATTTTTTTTTGTATATAGAATAGATTTGCCGCTGTGCATGGGAAAAATTTCAAATTTTCAAAATTTTCCCCATAAGCAGTGGCAAACCTCTTTGGTTTACAAAAAAAAAATATTCTAAACAAAAATTGTCTATCTCCCCAAATTATTCATGCTCTGAAAATTTCTTAATGATCGGATGAATATTACAAAAGTTTTCAAGATTTTCTATTTTTGAGTTGCAAAAAAAGAAAATATAATTGGTGGCATGCAAACTTTTTTAATATTTATCCCATTGCAATGAAACTTTCACAGCTTGTGCAACTCAACAAGTCACACATATTTTATTTAGATTAATATTTTATTCCCAACGGTTTTGCCGTTGATCACGAGAAAACTTTCGAAAACTTTGAAATAATTCCAATGAACAGCGACAAAACCTTTCTCTAAACATAAAATAAGTACCTTCCCCAATTCATAATTATACTTAATAACTCTGAAAATTTCAAGAATGATTTGTATGAATAATAAAAAGTTCGTTTTTTTTTATTTTAGTAGCTAAATTTTAATGAAGAATTATATTTAGACTCCATTCATCTGATGAGAGTGAAAATTTTGTAGCTTTTATATCTCAAAAGAGATACAAATTTTTATTCCAGGAATAATCTAAATATAGCATGCATTCGGTTTCTAGCTGGTCACGGGAAAACTTTTGTATATTTTGAAGTTTTCCCATGAGCTGCGGCAAAACCGTTGTACATTCAAAAAATTTATCTAAACAAAATATTATTATCTTCCCAAATTATACATGCTCTGAAAATTTCGTAATAATCGGACACGTAATAAAAAAGTTTTCGCGATTTTTTATTTCTGTTGCCAAAAATTAAAAAGTAAATTCAAATAATTGGTGGCACAACTGTTTTATTATTCATGCGATTAGAATGAAATTTTCAGAGCTTATAGATTTAGGTAAGATAAACATTTTTTCATTCATAGCAATTTTTTGTATACCCAACGATTTTCCCGTTGCTAGCTGCTCAACTTCTTGACTTTATCACACAAAAAAAATATTTTCTTCTACATCGAGTTGATATTTTGGGATATAGCAAAAAATCCACCAAACATTTGTATAGTTTTCTCTTATGTTTTCGATTTTATATACATTTAGCTACATTTTGATGTACGATTCGTTCAAATATAATTAATTTTGATATGTTTTTTATAACTATAGTTTTAGGAAAAAAATGATATAGCGCTGTTTTTTTTTAGATATTTTATATAACATCTGTGTATTGTGAATATTTCAGTGAAGTCCGTGTTTAAAAATCTTTTGTAGTTCAGCAGGAATTCACTTTTAAAAATTGCTGAGTAATTGCTGATTCATGACATTTGGGATGAAATTACTCAAAATCTACCTAACATTTTTCAAATGTCAACGAAATAAAAATTGTAGAGCTTGCCTTTCTCTTTCGAATGGTGTATCGTTTATTCCAATAAAATTAAACAAATATTTTTCCCGTTCCGTCCCCTTAAATCTTCTAATCTTATCTCTCTGATTGCCAGTATGGCTTCTGTAAGGACCATCATGATCTTCTTTCCTCTCCCTCCGACTATTGGCGGAGATATAAGCTTGTGGTCAGATTTACCTAGGAGCGAAGGTGGTGTATTTATAGGTCAAGTGTGTTCAAGAATTGGCTGGGACGATCCGGAATGTGTGTAGGTTCTTTAATTAGTTGCTCTAGATCGCTGAGAATACTGAATGATTCGGCTTCCTTTGCACCTAAATCAGCATGAGAGGAACACATCCATTCAGTGTTGTGTACATTGAAATCCCCTAAATAGAGGACCTCACTATTTGGATGAGAAGATATTACAGTTTCGGGAGAAGTTGTAAGGTAATCAAAAAAGGCATGAAAATCTGTTCTGTTAGGATAACAGTAGCAGAAGCACAAGATTATTGCAGTAGAAGGAAGAAAGATTTTAAGCCACAGAACATCGAAGTTAGGAGATTCGAGATTCTCGAGACATGTTATAGGAGTGTCTATGTTTACATATGCACATGCTCCCACCCATCAGACGGAAATTATAAAATAAGGTATAGTTGGATATAATAAACTAGCAAGTTAGAGGATGAATTCTCAGCCATCTTGAGTTACTCAGACAAGGCAAAAGTGGGGAGGGTTAGAGTTAAGAGAGGTGGTACCACGGATGCAGGGGGTTAGAATGCAAAGCCTACTGGGGCACTGGCAAGTCAATAGAAGCCCCGCCTGCGCGATCACTATAAAAGCCATTTGATGTTTAAGAAACACACACGAAAGCAAAAAAACAAAGAAACCAAAAAACTGAAAATGAAAAAAAAAGTTACATTTGTACCTTTAAAACCTAAATTTAAGGCCTTACCAGAATTTTAAAACACTAAAGGCCCTATTTCTACAGCAAATATCACAAAAATGTGAATAATCAGAGGCTCAAAAGCATAAACACTCACACACACTCACCGGTAGGTGCGGAAAAAAATCCACTATTGATCAGCAGAAGTAGAAGATAAAATACCGGCATGAAATTATAATAATGGCTCATACAAATGAGTAAATGTTGCGCTAAAACCAGTTTAAAAAAGAGAAACGCTAAAAATCTAAAGTTAAAAAGTAGAGGAAAAGGCAAGAAAAAAACATAACCTAGTGCTAACTATATATATTTAGAGCTAAATTTGACCTGGTAGTCAGGGTTTCTCTATCAGGTGCTCTAAGTAAGAGTATCGACCAAGTATCTACATTCATATTAACCGATACCGATACCGATATCGATACCCCCAAAAATGCCCGATACCAAACCTGATACCGATACCATTACTATCGGTACATCCCTCCATCTAACTCTATCCACTCATACATATATCGATGACCTGACCCCTCATTCTTCAACTCATTTTAAATTTTTGTAAAATTGGGATCAGGAAATAAAAAACCCAAATATTATAAATCATAACTGTGTTTTGTTCATTCGTAATACATAAATGTTTGGAAAAAGATGAAAAAGCTGGCCGAAGGCATGCCTTGTATGATCAAACATTGATGGAACTAATCCCTAAAGTGTTTATTCGCTTTAACATTATAATAGCAATTTTCTAAGCTCAGGAAGAAAAATAATTCAAAGGGATTCTCAATAATAGTTTTTGATAATTGCTAGGTATTTTGATTGATGTTTGCCAGGTGAGTTACAGATATCAATTCAGTGCATTATTAGGCATTTGTTTGAATTCAGAGCTCTTTTATTTATTGCAGAGCCCTCTCATATATGTCTTGTATATCACTCCTCCTCCCTGCTCACTACCTATATCTTCTCCTTATCTCTCCCCATGCCATCCTTATACTCTCTTATCACCTCTCTCTCCCTCTATCATACTTATATATATATATCGCCTCCTCCCTCTCTTTCCCATAAGATTAACTATACATCATATGTATATATATATATATATATATATATATCTCTCTCATATCATATATATCACTTGCCACTATCCTCCCGCTACATATACCATCATGTAACTACTCTTCTGCTCCCGCCACTCTGCTGCTGCCTCCCCTCTGCCATCGCCGCTGCTCCATCGCCATGTATCATTCAGCCAAGGAGGATAAAACAGTAACAATAACGCCGATATTAAGGAAACTTCCGCAGCAGTTTTACTACAATTAGGAGCGGTGAAAATCTTTTCCCATGCTGGAAGTAAGGCATATCTTTGACTCAAATAAATAAATCAATCAAGTGGAATAATCAGTTCAGGCAATATCATTAGTAAATAGACTTACGATAATTAGGTCTGGAAGTTGCAGTGCTTAGATCTAGAAGATAGGATGTATAGGTCTGCAAGATACGATGTTGTGGCTCATTCATGCAGTTTCAAGTGTACATTTTTAATTTTTTTTTTGTTTGCAGTTTTTTGTTGTTTAATAGTATTTTTTCCCATTTTTGTACTGAAGAATGAATTATTTACACACACATATCTTATATATATATATATATATATATCCTCCTCATCTGCTATATCTTCATATATCTCCTCCCATCATCCCAATTACCTCACACACATCAGCTATGTAATCCCCTACCTCTCATATATATATCACCTATGCTCCTTCTCCCATCATCATATAACAACTGTCAGCAATGCATAAACCATCTTCAGAAGAAATAGAGCCGTATTACCAGGGAAAGGCACCGCCTGGATTAACGCCTCAGCATTAGTCTCTTGAGCTTTAAGAACACACACTCTTCCATACCGAGCAGTTTTCGAGCCCTTATTCCGACAAACATCCAACACACGAATAACACCGAAATGTGGAAAACAACAAATACACAGAAAACCTCAATCAGACAACAAACACACACTCACGAATCCATCAAATAACCAAACTCGCAAAACCCCAAATCCAAAAAACAGCACGCAAACACTCTCGCAACTCACTTCGCAAAGCAAAGCCAAAAACTCACAGATCTTCAAAACAGGAAAATCATCAAAGCCCTCAAGAAAACAAACCCAACCACGACCGAACAATAGAAATAACCACAACTGACCTAGGAAACTTAAAAACTCACCTACAACTGGACCGGACAACATCTCAAACAAACACCTCAAACACCAAGGGAACACAGCTTTAACTCAATTAGCACAAATATATAACAGCTCCATCAACCTGAACTTCATTCCCCTATCTAGAAAAAAAGCTATCATTATACCCAAACTAAAACCAGGATATATATATATATATATATATATATATATATATATATATATATATATATATATATATATATATATATATATATATATATATATATATATATATATATATATATATATATACTCTATATATATATATATATATATATATATATATTCCGGGATATGGCCAATTCTGTAGTGGCAGGTGGTGCTGATCTGCCTCTTGGTAAGCGGAAGAGGGCTTGGTCTCTTTGTAGGAGGAAGAGAGCTCTGCCTCTTTGTTGGCAGGAGATAGCTTGGCCTCTTTGTAGGCAGGAGAGAGCTTAACCTCTTTGTAGGCATGAGATAGCTTGGCCTCTTTGTAAGCAGGAGAGAGCTCGGCCTTATGCAGGTAGGAGGAGAGCTCGGCTTCTTTGTAGGCAAGAGTGCTGGGAGATTTTCTTTTTCTTCCCCAACTAACAAGTCTTGTAGTTTGTAGATATCTCATTTTCTTCTGCTTGCTCTTCAACTTCACTGATAGTCGTAGCTGTTCTCTTGAAGTCTCTTTCTTAGGTATAATAAAACATAAATTTTGATTTGGATGGAATCTTATATTTTTTATTTAAAATAACATTTATTTTATACAGAAACTTAGCTGACCTAACGTTATTCTATAAAAACAATTTTTCACTTCGTTTCAACTTCCTGCACACATGCAATTTTAAGTCTAATCCATTGCAGATTCTAAATTTCATCAACAAACAAGCTACTTTTAATAATTAATATAAATAATATATTGTAAAATGCTACAAAACATTATATGACACAAAATTTTACATTATTTCGAATAAATTAAATGATAAAATACATAAAGAGCTTTAAAAGCTAACTGTAATACTCTCTCCGACAATAAAAAAAGAAAAATTAAGTACATATGATTTACAGAAAACTTATTGCTGGATTAACTTTCCTATTTTATTAGTACTTTTTATAACAAAGTATAATACTATTTAACTTAATAATTTTATATAAAAAGATACTTTATATTTTATAACATAACATAAATATAATATAATCTTTTGCTGGGTAAAACATTATATTTAATATCAATTTATGAATACATGTCTAATTTGAAAAGTAAAATATGCAATATATTCCAGCGTTTTTGTAAGCTCTGAGATAAAACCATTTTCAATAATTTTTTTTGAAAAGGCCAACTAAATAATTTTAAAAAAACAAAAACAGTTTACTACATACACCTCGCCCCCTAGAAGCAGAGCAAATTTTTAAACTAAATTTTATATGCTAAAATCACTGAATTAATTACTAAAAATTATTTAAATTTAATCACTTTGAAACACTCTTATTATTAAATTCAGCGCGGAAATGCACTTTTTTTTACTTAATTAACTTTATATATTTTTTAAAATGCACTGTTATTTCTGTTGTTCATTAGATGAGGTGGTCTTCATAGAAGGCTAATCATCATTCAATTGAGGAACCATTTGCGAAGGCGAATTATAATTATCAACCGGTAAAGAAACCACCTGCGAAGGTGAATTACCTACCGGTAAAGGAACCATCTGTGATGTCGATCTTCCAGCCGATTGAGAAACCATCTGCGAAGATGATTTACCAGCTGGGTATGGAAACTCGTCCTAAAGATATGAAACTTGATGTTGATCTTTCTGGTACGATTTTGAAGTAATCACAAATCACCAAGAAGAATACAGCTTAAATTAATATAATACAGTGACAGTGTTGTGAGATACTCATTATATTAGACATATCACCATATTGAAATTGATTCCTCTCCATTCTTCCAATATAGGCAATATATATCTCGTAGCAGTGCTATTTGGTCTGCCATTGCATTGTATGTACTACCAAATATATACTGCTGGTGATCCACTTCTTCTGATTTATCCATCCATATATTATAGCAGTGGTATGAGGTGTCAATTGATTGAGACGTAATACCGGACATGGAAGAATCTTTTTTCTATTTGAACCAGAACTAAAAAGAAAAAAATGGAAGTTCATCTGAAGATATAAATAGGTGAGTCCTTCCGTAGAGGGAGTAGTTAGTTATTCTAGTGTCGATGGAACCAGTCACGTCAAACTGAGGTTGGAAAACCTGAGTATTAACTGAGTGACTAATGTTCCTGTCTCCATCGATCTGTGTGCTGCTTGAAGTTTCTTCGTTATTTAACATCTTGAAATTGATATGTGTCGACGGATATAGTCATGGTGAGCTGAGCCTAGTAGGCCTGGAATTAACGGAATGACTTGTTCCTGTTTTCACCAGTCTC
>JABUQX010017904.1:110000-112500 GCA_015478945.1 Trachelipus rathkii
ATTCTTGATATATTTTTTTTTACTATAAAATGGTTTTCTATACCCTGAGTAACAACACCTTGGGGGAGACTCGGGCATGGAAACACCCAGACACATGCACACACTTTTTTCATAGCATCTTTGATAGAAACGTTTCAGCACTCTGGTACATGACAAGTCATTATATCCCTTGTGCTTTGTTCGCTATTCTTTTTCCTTCCACTTAAATAATTCACTATGTAACACATTTTTCGTCCTGGGGCAATAACTGTAATTTCCTATTTTGATATATCTAGAAGGTATGAAAAATGGCTAAATATTTCTTCCAAACTTTTATTTTATGACCTGGATGATAATATTTCATAAATTTACCAATTCTGATATAAAAAATTTGTGAATATAATCATTCTCGGTTACACAAAGTAGAAAAAACGACATATAACTCAAAAGTAACATTCATTTATTCTTAGTTTATTATACAACAGAGAATTCAAAATATTTAGAAGTGAGAAGTTTTTCGGGATTTTCTCTTATACGGTAAGTTGCTTTCACGACTTAATCCCCAAATTTAGTATCCAATTATGTTTTCGTAATATATGACCAGAATATACTGGTGAAATCGCTCTCCGTGCTTATCCGAGTACGTCCCCATGTTCTCCTTAAATTTAGCAAAATGAACATCAAGGATATGGACTTTGAAGAACATCCTGCAGCCATTTTGCCGTAGTTCCTGACCAAAATCTCAACAAGCTCCTTATAGTTTTCGGCCTTGTGATTCTCAAGGAAGCCACAAACCACAGGGACAAAACTGTTCCAATCTGCTTTTTCTGTCCTAGTCATCTTCTTCGGGAGTTTCCTGCACTCTATGATCTTTTTTATTTGTGGCCCGACGAAGACACCGGCTTTGACATCTGGCTCAGATAGCTTAGGGAGGAAACCTTGCAGGTAGATGAAAGCTAAAGAGATCTTATCTAGAGCTGTGACAAAGTGAGACCTAATTTTATGTGTAGTGGAAGAATCAATATTTTCTGGGGGTCTAAGAGAGGCTCCCATTTGACATTGTTCCTCCCTACACTGAACTCAGTCCGCTGTGGCCAATCCCGCCTTTGGTAATGTTCTGCAGGGGATCTGCTGTCCCAAAGGCAAAGGTAACAGGAAAACTTGGTAAGGCGCCTTGGAGACCCATCAGGAAGTCCCAATTTTGAAATCTCAGAAAACTTTCCACTTGTGTTCTCTATATTTCAAGGAACTTAGCAATAGTTTTACGCTGCTGTGTTTCTCTTTGAACTTCACCGAGTGAGCCAAGGGAAGATATGGATACATGTTCCCGTCATGAAGTAGCACAGCTCTGAGACTCTTCGATGAGTTATCAATGAAGAGGTTCCACTTTCAGGGGTTACAGGCTCTTCCAAGTGCCTCAGCTACACTATATTCAGGATCAACGACTTCATCGTTTTTTGATTTGCTGATTTCTTCCGAAGATGGTTGTCTTCCCTTTAGAGGAATGGGTACAGGGAGCTCTGGAGAGTGTGACACCTTAGCAATGGATAACGGAAGATCTGAAAATATGATAGCAGGAGCATTTTTGCCAGAATTTGCAATTGCTGGAGTGGTCAGTTAACTCTTTCCAAATTGGTGCGATTTTGAATTTCATGGCTCTATTTTCCCCCCGTACCAACCTGCAAAGAAAAAAGAATATACAAATTTAAATATCTTTCACTCATAATTATTAATAAAAAATATATTACATAAATTCAAACTTTCATTTAAAGATTCCATAGCTATCAAATTTAGAGCATGCAAAACGTATATAATATAATATATAAGAATATATAATATATAAAAATATAGAGATATATAATATATATATATATATATATATATATATATATATATATATATATATATATATATATATATATATATATATATATATATATATATATATATATATATATATATATATATTACCTTCTAGAGTTCTTTTGCAAAGTTCGAAGGTGAAATGGGATACTCATTGCTTGCCTTGGTCCCAAACAGGCATACCAAATTATGCCTTATAGGCCTAACACATTTTAGCAGATATATTCACAGGGTACTTTTTGCTCGTGTCTTCATAAATTCATCGCAAACACAACAAAATGAGTCTGCCAGATATTTGCAACCTCTTGATGCCATCTGTGCTGAATGCGCATATCAAAGACAACGTATCTCAATTTAAAACAACTTCTATAAGACTGATGAACTATTCAACTAACTATATTGATACTTAAGCTTACGTTATCTGTATTTGTTTCGTTAACTAAGTTTCCAGAACTTTAAAGAAATAAAAATATTTCGTGTATTTAAAATATATGAATTTTTTTCTGAAATGCAAATAGATCAGCTGAAACAGCGATGTCGAGGTAATAGAAGCTAAGTTTGAAGATAATATTGTTTTTTTTTATTTTGCTTTTTACACAGAAGCAATTAGGAAATAATACTTTCAAAGCAAAGACAGAATTTTTTTTTCCTACATAGT
>JABUQX010017904.1:117500-133052 GCA_015478945.1 Trachelipus rathkii
TATATATATATTATAATATATATATATAAATATATATATATATACTAATATTATTATTATTATTATTATTATTATTATTATTATTATTATTATTATTATTATTATTATTATTATTATTATTATTATTATTATTATTATTATTATTATTATTATTGTACTATTGTTGTTTGTCGTATGATTTACATTAGTTGTTGTAGTTTGCTTAACTTTTCATTAAGTTTTAGAGTGAAGTTTAATATATAAGATATATGATGCAAGACGTAACCTTGATCTCTGATGAATAATTTATTACTATTAATTTTTCTTTCTAATACGTGGTTTAAAAAGTTTTTGATCGCAACATCTTCGGATTCGATTCTTGGTGGAAGTTAATTTCTTTGCCTTTCAGTTTTTTAATTTACCTGCAAGCAGTAAATCAATTACATATTATTTTAAACAATGATGCCTAAAGCCTGTAAATTTTAATTTCATTTTTAGGAAAGAAATATTTTAATTCAAGTTACATTCAATCATACATAATATAATGTAATGATTTAAAAAAATAATACAATATTTTAATAATATAATGTATATTTTTTTCCTCAGATGGTACCACATGTGTTTTATATACGATAGAACCAAAGGTCTGCATACTACCTATCTTAATGGTGTAGAGGTTTATAGTGTTTTCAAACATATTCGCGTAAACATGTCCGGAGATTATGCTTTCATAGGTCAATATCAATACGAGTACCAAAGCCTCAGTGGTGAAATAACACAAGTAAGTTAATTTCCTAGAACTGCTGTTAATTAATTTTAATTATTATTTTTATACCGTTTATTTTTAGTATCTATATTTATTATTTACTAAATTTTTATGTAATATTTAAAACTATTGTGTGTTTTGTTATCGCTTCAAATAATATTAAGATATTTTGCTTAGCTAAATATTTGGAGTGAGGTAATTTCCGTGGATCGCATCTACTCAATGGCTAACTGTCAATCAAATGAAAATGGTAATTACTTATCATGGACTTTTGGGTGGGAGCTGAAAAACATCGAAGGCTACAATATTGAATACAAAAAATTGTGCGAACGCAAAGAAGATTATTACATTTATGGGTTTAAAAACGTATACCAGAAAGAAGCATATTATTTATGTGAAGCTCTCGGAAGTAACACCCCAATGCCGGAATCTATGAAGGAAATTGAAAAAATTGTTTCCGTGGCAGCTGAAAAATGGCCAAATGCAACGTGGTCTTGTAAATACGATTTTTTCTCTCCTTTTACTGATATTGAGGAAGAAGGTATTTGGGCTACCTACTTTAATAATAAACCTTTCGAAGGAAACATCCCATTTATAGCTACAGAGCCAAACGGATTACATTATGAAAATTGTGCATTTTTTTCTCAATATGGTTATGCTGATGTAGACTGTAATTCTCAAACTGGTTGTGCTATTTGTGAGTTCAAAGAAAAAATAATCTATTCACTACGTGGGGCTTGTCAAACTGAAATAAGAAATAATCACTTTTTGTCTGAACAAAATGAACTTGATCACTTAGTATTTAGGAGCTATGGGAAATATCAAATTGCATACAATGAAGGGATTTGGGAATGGACTGATATATCTAAAAGCCTCTTAGTAGCTAAAATGGTAGTTACTGAACACAATTATCCTATGGGAAGAAGAAACTGGACACTCTTTGAAGAAGTTTGTGATCAGTCAACTGGTACAAGGGAATTCACTCTAACGAGTTGCAAAATGGACGAATTCACTTGTAATGATGGCAAATGCATTTCGATTTCAAATAGATGTGACTTGAAATATGATTGTTACGATCAATCTGATGAAAAAAACTGCGAATTTATACATTTTCCAATTGATTACAAAAGAGATCTTTCACCAAGAGGAAACTCACATGTAAATAATGCCCTATTCATAACCCTGAAAGTGTCAATCGAATCTGTGTCTGTGGATACTGAACTTATGGAAGTTAGAATATCTTTCATACTCAATCTGTTATGGAATGATAATAGGTTGAAATTCATCAACCTCAAAGAATCTTCAAGTTTAAATGGAGTAACTCGGAATATTTTCGAAAAGCTTTGGCTTCCTTTTATTGGATTTATGAACACAGTTGGAAATGCGTTCTCCGAGGCTGACAGGGAAGCATTCATGTTTGTGTCTAAGTTAGTCAACAAATCAAGTATTGATGATAGCAGATCGCAAGAAAGTAAGCGAAATATTTTAAAGTTATTTATTAAAAAGTTTTATTTCTTGGTGAATTGTTATAAACTGTTTGATTATTCTCATTTGATCATGCATTATAAATTACCTTCCAGCTTATCTTTTTTCTGGAGACCAAAATCCTATTGTGATTAATAGAAGGTACATGTCAACATTTTATTGTAAGTTTGACCTCGTTTTATACCCATTTGACGAGCAAAGTTGTGGGATGGAATTTCAGATTTTGAATGCTCCTAAAGATTTTCTAATGTTTGATAAGAACAATAGTATGGCCGAAAATATTGATAGCAGTATGCTTTTGGAGTATGAAGTAAGTTCTTCAGGAAAATATTTCTTTTGCTTCACCAAAAATTATGACATAAAATATTGGTAGTTAGATGTTCGTAGAGTATTAAGCAAGTTTTTCAAATAACTTAGAGTTTATCACGAGTAGACAAAAATTTTGAAAACCATTTTTATAGATGAGTTGCACAAACATTTAAATTTTACTATGTTTTAAGCTGAAAAAATTTTTCATGACCTTTCACTAAAATAATATACAGATTTAAAATTAATTGGTTTATTGATATCAAAATAAAATAATTTGATTGCGGCAATTAAATTTCACCGGCTTATGGTAATTTTATTATTATTATTATTATTATTATTATTATTATTATTATTATTATTATTATTATTATTATTATTATTATTATTATTATTATTATTATTAGATTGGAACCTTAAGTGTTGAACATCTTGAAAATAAAGGATACAGCAGAGTGAAAGTAATTGTACCTCTGAAGAGAAGAGCAGGTTTTGCCATTTTAAATATTTACATTCCGTCTCTTTGTTTCGTCACAATAACGTACATGACATTGTTCTTTCGTACAGAAATCTTTGATGTCAGAGTAATGGGATCACTCACAACCCTTTTAGTTGTAGCTACGCTTCTTAATCAGGTAATTGTTTTAAAATTATTTTTTTGAAAATACTTAAATAGATAATTCAATACAATAAATAAATAATGGTAGTATGTATCAATCGTTGGTTTCTTTTGTGTTTTATTACAAGTTGCATTGTGTGATATTATTTGCATTTTAATTAGGTCAGATTTTCTGGAAAGTTATAGTTTTGCAACACAATATAAATTACTAGGTATTTTACTTTGTTTCTATACATTGGAGAGCCTAGGCCACAATTTTTTTTGCTACGTGCTGAAATTATTCTTTATTTTCTAAAAAGTTTTATAATGGAAGGAAATCATAGTACACCTTAGATAACTTTAGAAGTGAGGTGGGAAAAGAATGTATTACTCAATATAATAAAGTTTTATTTTCTAAAAGTAATATTTCATATATCGAAAGGTAGCGAAACATCAGTTCATCGATTGAAGTTGCCAAAATCGGAAAGGCTTAAATTTGAACTTGAATTGTGTACTGGCATACCTTCTCTAAAATTCTTATTAAAATTAGTAAAAATGAGAAACAGAAGTATATGAGTAGTAATATCAGCAAATAGCAATATCATTAATAGTAATATCAACAAATGGCCAGCGACATTTCAGTTCTTTAAAATTTTCAATTAACAAATTTTTCTTTGTATTGAGATAATTAATTTTTTTTTACAGTAGCATCATAATATATTTTAAAGAAAGTTTGTAAAATACTAAGTTAATTTTCAGTTGGTGTATTTAATTTTAATTTACCAAATGGAAGAAACTTTGTGTATAAAAACATGGTAAAAATTATTCAAAAAAAATATTCTCAAAGATATTTTATAGAGTTTAAAAGAGTAGAGTAAGCAGTATAAAAATAACTATGATTAAAAAATACTTTTAAAATTTCGAAGCCATGAGCTAGTTAATTCTAACTTTTAACTAATTCCTTAAATGACTAACCTTTATTACAGGTCTCATCCTTCCTTCCAAAAACATCGTATCTTAAAGCAGTTGACTTTTGGCTTTTATTTTGCACCTCATTGATCTTCTTAATTATAGTTTTTCACGTCTTAATAGACATAGTTTCCTACAAGTTAGATGAAGATGAGAGGAAAAAAGCTTGGATTGTGTCATTTAAAAGAAGTCCAAAAATAAAAGAAACTTATACAAAAACCAATAAAAAACTGAAAGTGAAATTATCAGTCGAGAGGCTAATTTTAATCTCTCGTATAACTGTATCATGTATCTTTATTTTATTCAATGTCATTTATTGGAGTGTCATACTTATATAAGCTTAATATGCTTAGTCATCAAATATATGATATATTTTCGATTAATCTAAAAGAAATTAAGGATTTTTTTCCATTTCAACAAAAATAAACGTATTTTATTAGAGTTTCCACTTTCTCAAACACCCACACATTAAACAATTAGAATCTACAATATTTTCAAGTTGTGATAAGTTTATTACGAAAACATATATATGGAATTGTTTTTATTAAATCAAATAATACATATTTAAAGAATTGCAAATAATTTTATCTATTAACCTTATTAATATATTAATATATTCATTTCGGTTCTTTCCTTGAAAAAGTATTTGCCCTTGAGTGGTGGTAACGTGTATATAAAAAAGTTTGATTAAATCAAATTATATAAATAATAACAGATAACATCCATTTTTATTCCTACTATCCTTTATGTAATTAATTAATTTTCTATTAAACATAAAATTTCCGAATTCTTAAACTACATTTTAATATCACATATTAAAGTTTTCATGCGTAATAGTTCATAACTGCCATTTTCAGTTCTTCCACCTAATAAAATTTTAATTTACAAATTCTTTCGCTCATATAATTTTAAATTTTTTTTTTATTGGGATTACTGAATGGTAAATTTAAAAACCATTTCAAATTTAATTTTCATATAGTTTAATTAATGTAAATTTAATTCTGTTAGAGTAATGATTTAACATTAGTAAAATGAAATTAATGTAATTTAATATTATTGTAATTCAGTTAAAGTAATAATTTAATACTAAAGTAATCAATGTATTGTAACATTATGATAATTCTGTTAGAATAATAATTTAATAATTATGTAATGTAATATTGTAATTCTGTGAAAATAATAATTTAATATTAATGTATTATTTTAATGTAATGTAATTGCAATTCTGTTGAAGTACAAAAATAATATAAAATGCAATTAATGTAATGTAATTATACTGTAATTCTGATAAAGTAATAATTTAATGTTAATGTAATTAATGCACTGTGATATTATTGCAATTCTTTTAAAGTATTAATTTAATATTCATGTAATTAATGCATTGTAATATTATTGTAATCTATTAATGTAATGATTTAATGTTAACGTAATTAAAGTAATGTAATTAGTGCATTGGAATATAATGGTAATTCTATTAGAGTAATAATTTAATATTAAAATAATGTTACAAATTTACGTTATATTATTGCCTTTCTGTTGTAGTATTACTTTAATATTAATGTAATTAATGTGATGTAATATTATTGTAATTTTGATAAAATTAGAATTTAATTTTAGTTACTAATTAAATGTAATATTATTATAATTCTGTTACAGTAGTAATTTAATATTAATGTAATTAATATAATGTAGTGTAATATTATTGTAATTCTGCTAAACTAATAACTTAAAAATAATATAATTAATGTATTGTAATATTGTGGTAACTATGCTTGAGTAATAATTTTATATTAATGTTATGTAATATTAACGTAATTTTATTGAAGTAATAATTTAATATTAATGTAACTAACTGAAAGTTAAATTATCAGTCGAGAGGCTAATTTTAATATCTCGTATAACTGTATCATGTATCTTTATTTTATTCAATGTCATTTATTGGAGTGTTATACTTATATAAACTTAATATGTTTAATCAGCAAATATATAAGACGAAAGTAGGTGCAAATTTTCGATTAATCTAAAAGAAATTGTCTATTTTTTTCTTTTCCGCAAAAATAAACGTACTATTTTTGTAATTCGGTAAAATGACAATTTAGTATTAATGAAATCAACGTATTGTAATTATTGTATTGTATTATTATGGCAATTCTGTTACAGTAATAATTTATTTTTAATATAATTAATTAATGTTAAATTATTTCAATTCAGCTAAGATAACAATTTATTATTAATTTAATAAACGTAATGTAATTAATGTATCTCAATATTATGGTAAATTTGTTAGAGAAATAATTTAATATTAATGTAATGTAAACAATGTAATGTAATATTATTAAAATTTTGGTAATTATTAATTTAATATTTAGTAATTAATATAACGTAATATTAATTAATTAATTAATTAATTAATTATTTCTGTTAAAGTAATTATTTATTATTAATGTAATTAATATAATGTAATAATTACGTAATTCTGTTAAAGTAATAATTTATTATTAATGTAATTAATAGAATGTAATATTACTGCATTTCTGTTAAAGTAATAATTGAATATTAATGTAATTAATGCAGTGTAATTAATGTATTGCAATATTATTATTATGATTTTGTTAGTAGTAGTGATTGTCTTTTTCCCGGATTTCGGCAATCCCGGAATAAAAATGTTCTTTTCCTGGGATCCCGGGATTTCACGTGATTATTGTAGGTGAAATTAAAACTGAAAATTTCACAGCATTTTATTTATCCATATATATATATTTATATATATATATATAATATTAAGACTATATATATAATATATATATATATATAATATATATAATTATACATATAATACTAATATATATACTATTATGTATATATATACTATATATATATATGTAAATTGTATATATTTTGAGGCTGTATAGTATATATTGTATATGTATATAAATAAATGATTATATAATATATATATATATATATATATATAATATATATATAAATAATAATAATATATAAAATATATATAAGTATATATAGATATATAATATATTATATATATTATATATATATAGATATATACTATATTATAATTATATATATATATATATACACACTAGTATATAATACATATATATATAATATATATATATATAATAATAAGTTATGAATGAAGAATTGGCTGGTGCAAATAAACTCTTGGTGGATGTAAAGAGACTAAGTCTTGAGTGCGCTAGGGTCTTACATGAGGCTATGTTGTTAAATGTGTTCATGTATAGTAGTGAGACTCGTCTGGAATAAGAGGTATAAATCTAAAGTACAATGTGTTCTGATGGATAACCTTCGGGTTGTGTTAGGTGTGAGATGTATTGATAAAATGAGGAATGAACGTATTAGAGAGTTATGTGGTGTGAAGAAAAGGGTAAATGAGAGAATATATAAAAGTACGTTGAGATGGTTTGGTCATGTGGAAAGGATAGATGATAGTCGGTTGGCTTGGGCGTATGCAGGGGGGCATGGGGGGCAGGGGGCACTTGCCCCCCTAAATCTTTGCGAAATAAAAAAAATGAATCTTATATGCTTGCCAGACGACGTTTTTAAGGGTTTATTAGTAGAAGGGGAGAAAAGATACATCAAACGATAAATAATGAAGTAGTAATTACTAATTACTTAAGTAGTATAAACTTACATATTTTCTAAAGAGTTTTAATGTGTTTTCGTTTTCATATTGGCTTGACGTTAACTAGCTGTGTGCTTTTTTTATACAGCTAGCTTCTTCGGACAGTTTCTCAGTGTATCGATAGCATTTGACGGCTGCCAAAGCTGATAAATCAATCACGGAATTCGTACCCGTTGATTTTCAGCTGCAGACAGCACATCAAAAAACAATCACAAAAAATAAGAGAAAAAGTACAGCATTCTTGAAGACCATAATTTTCTGCGGAACCCATCACTTACCTTTAAGAGGTATAGGCCTGCATGGTGGAATTTTTGAAGACCTGATTAAGCTTTGAATAAAAATGGTGATGTGGAATTGAAAAGAACAATTCAACGGCAGAAAAGGCCGTCTGAAAGCTCCGATGATCAACAATGACTATCCACTTTGTGTGGAATCTATCATAAAAAGATGATTGTGCGGATGCCAAAAAATTTGGTGTCTACTCCAAATTTGGCCGATGAAACTGCGATTTTCAGGCAACTGAACATTACTATAGGATAAAGGTTTTGATCTTGAAAAAAATGACAGTTCGAAAAGAATTTCTGGGGTTTGAAGTTCTTGAAGGGATTAATGGTAAAACCATTGCCAAAACGATTGTTTTGTTTTTAGAAAATAAGGTTTGGGTCCGAGTCTATGCGTTGGTCAAGGTACGACGGCTGCGCAGAAATGGCAGGGTAAGAACATCGAGTTTAAAAGAAATTGCTGGGAAAAATATAAAAAAAGATTACATTTTCACTGTGTAAGCCATCGGCTTAATTTGTTCATTAAGACCTAAATAAAAGCCCCTTTACCTCTTATTTTGACAAAAAAAAAAAAAAAAAAAAAAAAAAAAAAATCAGAGACTCCACCCTAAGAAGAGAATACATTCCAACTTGCCTAAACTTTGTGAAACCCGTTTGACTCAAAAATGTCATAGTATTTCCATTTTCAATACAAAATATGATAAAATCGTTGAAGGATTAGAAAAATTGTTAAAGGAAGGCAACAATCGAAGAAAAACGCTTTCTATTATACTGTTCGGTCAACAAGACCCAACTATTCATTATTATCCTTCCGTTTAAAATTTAGCCCCCCAAAATATTGCTTAGTTAACCAGCCGGTTAACGTTATTCAAAACAAAAAATATTGACCTTTGCAGTGCTCTGACATGTCCCCAAAAGAATTTGAATAGTTCCAAACCACTGCAAAACTTCGATCCAAATAATTGCTGATCATGCTCTTATCAGCCAATGCTATTACTGTTGAGTTCTTAGTAGAGCTTGCACCACCTAGAAAAGTACCATCCCAACTATATAAAGCAAATCATACCTCTGAAACATCTGCTGAATATTGGAAGCGTTCTGTATACTTACGCCTTATCTTGACTCACTTTCGTCTTTTACAGACCCAGATTTTCAGAAAACAAACGTGCCAGCATTTCACTCTTTATTTGAATCCGTTTCTTCATGTTTATGTGCTCTTCGTACGGCAGTTTGCGTGAGACAAAGTAAAATGCTTTTCAAAAGTTATGAATCTAATACCAAAGGAGAGGTTCAGACCAAACTCGACTTACTGTATACCTTGTGGCTGATAAAAAATATGAATAAGCCAAAAGTGTGAAAGACTTGGAGCTTACTGAAGTCATTAAGAAGGCCGACCCCTGAAAATCCAAGGGGTCTAATGCTAGTTTAGATTTAATATTAGTTACCAACTCTAGGGACTCGGTACTCGCCAACCCCCATGACTATATTCTTTTAACCATTCTCAAGATAATATTTTTATTTACTCACCTCGTACATATGAAAATTTTTAATTACAACTGTTGTAGATTTATTTTATAATCGAAATAGCTATTTTATAACCGAAATAGCTTTTTTATATTTGACTATTTTTATAGCCTTTGAAAAGGAAAAATATCATTACACACAAACTAAAACCAGGAAAAGACAGTGTGAGCAAGGACATGAATCACTCAACCTTTCCCATTCTTTAAGTCAAATCACTGCGTATATAATATATATACTATATAGATATAGTATAGATGATATATATATATATAAGTATATATATATAATATCTAATACTATAATATATATAACTATAATATATATAATATATACTTATATATATATATAATATCACTAAAACTTTATCCCCCTAAATGAAATCCTGCCTACGCCTATGTCGGTTGAGTAAGCGGATGTATAGTGGTGAGTGTGCTTGCTGGGAATCGATCGGCTGGGAGAGCGAGAAAAAAGTGTATTGAGTCAGTAAAGGAATGCCTGAAAGAGAGAAATGTGAGTTTGGCAGAGGCGAGAAGAGATGTGAATAATAGGAGTGAATGGCGGTGTTTTGTGAGGGGATATGGTTGTGGCCCACCTGGGCCAAGGGATGAATCCTACATTGATAAGATGCCAAAGTGAGGGTCCGCGTCGGTTCCGTGAAGCTCTAGGGTGGATTATCTGACTGTGACGAGTTCTCACTAAAAGTTATAAAGGGGGCGGTAAGATTGAGCTTTCTTTTTGACTTGGGTCATATTCTTCTACTACTTTTCTGTTTCCGGTGCATGTTATGCACCTTGCCCCCAGTCTTGGGGAAGGAAGATAGGTGATGATGATGATAATATAAATATATGGTATTGAGTCATAGGGAACGGGTTTGAGTTTTTATCGTCGAGTTCTAATGATTGTATCCCTTTAAAACTTGCTATCCTTAGTGTTGGGGGCGACACCTCAACGGAGCTGAGGTTGCAAGCCGCTATCCACATCCATGGGGATTTATGAGACCCCAAACTTGGTTATGGTCATTGTTATGTGGAAAATAAGCAGCCGACATGCCTCTGCGATGGAATCAAATTTGTATCCTGAGTAGGCTCATGATTTTGAGCCCTGAGCCGAAGCCAAAGCTGTAACCGAATCTTGAAATAAGCATATTAACCCTAGAACGGGTTCGTGGGGTATAGCTCACCCCACCGAGTCGCCAAAAATCGATATTCCAAAATTATTATCGATAGGTGCGTGATAGACCGAAACAATATCGATTACCTTTTAGTGACTGTTGAGGGTTTGTTGGGGGGGGGATTCGCAACTCAATGCTTCTCATAGTTTAACACAAGACCATAGGGGTAATGTCACCCGCCTCCAAATAAACCCGCTTTTGTGATCATCATATACCAATTGTTAATATCGTATATCGCAAAAATTTTCGATAGTTCTCATGATTCTACGGATAAAAAATATTGTCATTAGTTTTGTAGAAAATGACGTAGGAGGATATACTAACACAAGCGATTATTAGTATTTAGTAAAGGTTAAGTTTTCGATGCAATTTTGGGTAATGTCCCGAAACCAATTAATGGCAAGCTATAAAAACATTTATATATACATATACTATATATATAATATATATATATATATATATATATATATTATATTATTATATATAATATAATTAATTATATTATATATATATATATATATCATATATATATATCTATAATATATATATATATATATATATATATATATACTATATATTATATATACTATATATATATTATAAATATATATATATAATAATATATATATATATATATATGACTATATAATAGATATATTATATATATATATATATATTATGATATCATAGATTCTATCTACTATATATATCTATTTATCTATCTATATTAATATCTAATCTATCTCTATATCTACTATCTACTAATCTATCTATCTATCTATCTCTATCTATCTATCTAATCATCTTCTATCTAACATCTACTCATCTATCTTCTATTACTATCTACGTCTTCTATCCTAGACTCTATTATCTTATCTATCTATCCGTCTATCATCTATCTACTATCTATCTACTAGCTATCTATTCTCATCCATCTATATCTATCTTACTATCATCTATCATCCTATCTATCTATCTACCTAACTATCTATCTATCTATCTCTATCTCTATAGTCTACTATCGCTCTCTGTTTATCAATCTATCTACTATCTATATCTCTACGATCTAATACTATCTATCTATCATCTATACATCTATCTACTATCTAGTCTATCTATCTAATTCATCTTCTATCTAGTCTATCTATCTCTATCTATATATTATTTACGCGTATCTTTCTATCTATCATCTATCTATCTATCATCTATCTATCTATCTATCCTACTACTACTATCTATCTATCATCTATCTACTCTATCTATCTATCTATATATCTATCTATCTATCATCTATCTATCTATCTAATATCTCTATCTATACTATCCACTATCTATCTATCTACTCTATCTATCTTATCTATCATCTAATCTGGATTTTTATCAAATATCTATCTAATCTATCTAATCTATCTATCTATCGAAAAATAGATCTAATCTATCTATCTATCTATCTATACTGAATACTTGCAAATACATACTATCGTATCTATCTAATCTAGTATCTATCTATTATCTATCTATATCAATATATCCTAATCTATCTATCTATCTATCTATCTATCTATCTATATCATCTATCTATCTTAGCTTTATCTAATCTTTATCTATCTACTCGTATCTATCTCTCTATCTGAATCTATCTATCTATCTATCTACTATCTATCTATCTATCTACTCTATCTACTATCTATCTACTATCTAATCTATCTATCTAACTTCCTATCTATCATCTATTATATCTATTTATCTATCTTCATCTATCTATAATGATATATATAGTATATATATATTATATATATAATATATATATATATAATAATATATAATATATAATATATATATATATGATATATATATTTATCGTTACTTTTCTACTCATATATCTATCTATCTATATATCTATTATCTATCACTACTATCTACTACTACTACTATCTATCTATATCTATTATATATCTATTTATTTGTACTCTATACTCTCTATCATCTATAAGAATTAAACACCAACAGACTAGCTATCTATTTACCTATCTATCTACCCTCATCTATACCATATCTAAATTTCATCTATCTATCTATCCTATCTATCTAGCTATGCTATCTACTATCTCAAGAATTAATGTGATAGATAATATATTATCTAATATATATATACTAAATACATATATATATATAAGTATATATATATATAATAATATATATACGTATATAATATATATAAGATATATAATAATATAATATATATAATAATACTATATGATAAGTACGGTATATCGTCATGTGTTCGATGCCATTAGTCGCAATTTTATTTGATGACGCTTCGAAATAGTTCTACCCTGATGGAGGGGAGTGACCGTAGCTATCTATTTATACATACTATATTAATTAATATGGAATGTATACTTTACTTTGTTCTCCCCCTCCGCTCCTGTGAGAAAATGGGGGGAAATCAAAGGAATTGTTTGCAAGGCAGTCGATCTACTGTGTGGTTTGGAAGTTAGAGAATTTTGTGAAATTCCCTAACTGCATTTAGCGATCATTGCTGAATACATACTATATATATATAGTATATACTAGTATAATATAATATATATACTAATATATAAATACTAATATACTATATAATGATATATAATATATATATATATCAATATAAAATATATATTATATATATATATTATAGTATAACTATAGATATTTTTTTTTTTTTTTTTTTTTTTTTTTTTTTTCTATTATTCAATTGGGTCCATCGGTGGGTTCACATATAATTGATAGCATTCAGAGTAATTTAATAGGGAAGATATCACACAACTTGAAGATATGGGGTAACACTAATCCCCCATTTTAATTTTTGGGGGGTTTCAAACCCCAGGGAACCTACAAAAAAACTTGGCTTATTTTGTTTGTCTTTTTCATCCAAATCCACTGATTTTGAAAGGAAACCATTTTGAAGTTACAAGGAACCATGAGTACCACTCTCCAACAAAAAAACCCTTTTTTTTTTATTCGTGAGAGATTTTTTTTTTATTATAGTTTTTATAAATACTATCTATGGCATTCAGCGTTTTTTGTAGTTTTATTTTTTTATTAAAAGAAACTTTTTTTTCTTAAAAATGCAGTGAAATACAGTTAGAAAAGAGTTAAACGAAGTAAATGGTTCATAATATTAAAAAAAAAATTGTTTTAAATTAGCCTTTTAAGTGTATTTTTCCTCTGGGGTTGTGTGATACCTCGTCCAACCCGTTTAAGTTTCAAAAAAGCAAACAACCCGTTCTAGGGTTAAAGTCTAAGTAAGGTATCTTTCCCTATGTTTACGAGCCTGTAGAGCTTTATTTTGATGGCTTCGAGTTTCTACGGGGTATCTGAGAGCCTCCATGAGAGGCTCCTAGAAAAAATAAGGTACAGATTGCATAACAGAAGTTCATTAACCAATTAAAGTCACATTTGAGGACAGTTTCTCTAAACTTAACATTAAAATGTGTGCTTTTTTCTTTTGTATGAACATTACAAAATTATTAAAACCATTTTATATTTTCAGTACATTTTCAGGCTTTTTTTTTATTAAAAATATCATTTAATTATTTGGTCAATAGATCAAACGCTAAACAACAACCCACCCTACCCATTCCCTGTCAACTGTAAAGTATTGAATAATTAAGCGACTACAGTCATATTTGAGCACATTTTTTATAAACTTTACGCGAAAATATGTTTTTTTAGCATTACATAAAATAACTAAAAACATTTTATGTGTTTTCTAAATTTTATTAAAAATATCAATTAATCAATGACAATAGATCAAAACTATAATCAATTACTCACTCCACCCCTTCCTTTTCATCTGTGACTTACTGATTAAGCGATTAAAGTCATATTTGAACACATTTTGCATAAACTTAGGGTGAAAATAACTACATTACATGAAAAATATTCACGACGCAAGGTTTTTTTTATATACGAGGAGGTATAATTTTTTTCCTTCTTTCTTTTGGTATATAAAATTAGTTATTTCTAAATTAATGTCTAATTAATATATATAATATTATATATAACTAATATATATTATATATATATACTATTATAGATATAATAATATGATATACTATATATATATATATAATATATATTATATATAAATACCTTCGTAAGGTGGATGTAGGGGTTATCCCTAAGATGAAGCTTTATTTGTATCATCCCCTATAGACGAATTTGAAATAGTAAATAGTCTTAATAACCTATTACCATAGTCTGGAGTCAGAGTGGAGTTGGTGACGATGTCGAGACAGCAGTTTGTGGCGCTGCCTTGAATCCAAAGCTGAATTTGACTTCATAATCGGTATGGTGACTACAACCAGTTTTTGTAATGTCAGTATGATACCCATACGAATACACTGCGCTCCAACCATCGATGACATGTATACTGTCTCAAAATGGGGTGTATGCCTATGTTCATCCCCGACATATATTATATATTAAATATTATAATATATATATAAATATATATATAATATATAATATCTAAATAATAATAATAAATATATATTATACTAATATATTATATAAATTAATATATATAAATATAACTATATAATAAGAAAATATATACTACATATATATATATATAATACATACTATTTACACACACTATAATATATATACTATAACTATATAATATATTATAATATAAATATAATACTATATATAATTATATATATTATATATATATATATATATAATATTATAATATATAATATATATATATTATAATATATATGATAACTATTAGTATGGGCAATTGTAGAACCTGTA
>JABUQX010017905.1:17500-20000 GCA_015478945.1 Trachelipus rathkii
GTTGACTTTAACCCAATATGAAAACGAAAACACATTAAAACTTTATTAGTAATTACTACTTCATTATCTATCGATTGATGTATTTTTTCAGTTTTTCTACTACTAAACCCTTAAAAACGTCGTCTGGCAAACATATAAGGTTCATATTTTTTATTTCGCCAAGATTTAGGGGGTCAAGTACCCCCCCTCCCTGCCCCCCCTGCCTACACCCATGCTTTGAGGCACAGTATGTTCAATTATTTTCATATTTAATTTTTTCTTAAAAATGAAGTATTTTAAAATGAAATACTTGCAAGTGGCAACATTTTATTCTGTTTTTATCATTTAAATAGTGAATTTTTGTATATTCCAAGAGCAGAAAGCGCCTTTGAGGCTAGAAATAGATCGCCTTTCTCATCCTCGTTGCATGAGTAGAGAGAAAATGAGACTCACTTGTAGAATTAAAAATAATACGATGAATGAGGCAGGCCTTGTTGACCATCAGTTAACTCAGAATGAACTCTCTCCCTCTTTCTCTCTCATATTTCATTAATCAATTAGATAATTTTAAAACAATGCCCACATACACGCCCACACTGTTGAAATTGAAAATTCTTTATATCATTCCCATAAATTAAAATCCAGTTCCAAACCTATAAAACAAATCTAAATAAAATAAATAAAAATCTAACTTTAAAATTCATTAAAATGAGCTAAATATATGCCTTGGCAAAGTGCTCTAGCCTGATGCAAAAAATGAAAGAAACAACCAACTAACCTCAAATCATTTTGAGAGAGAGATCATGAAGCACGGCTCGTGTGATTACCGGCTGGCTCCTTACAAGTTCATCAATGTTAATTTGCTACGCCTCAAATAATTTTTTATGATAACAGTGTCTCAAGGTGTTTTTTTTTCAAATCTTCACCATACCGGATGATTCGTCCTTCAAAGAGGGATCCCTCAGCATCCAGCATAAACAGATGCTTCAGCGCATTACTTGTAATAGCTCCCGTTTTTTTGAAGGTAAGAGAAGTTTGCTTAGGCATATTATTTTATCTTTAATAATATTATTTGCTTCCTTTACCTCTCCCCATAAGTGAGGTTTAATTTACTTTAACTTGCTAAATAAAAATAAATAATTTTATAATGATTGATGCTTCCAGTGAAATTCGCTAAATATTTTCTATAATGAATGGTGCCCCCTGTGAGGTATAAATTTCTCCATACGCGCATATATATATATATATATATATATATATATATATATATATATATATATATATATATATATATATATATATATATATATATATATATATATATATATATATATATTAATTAAGCTTATGCTCAAGACAATCAATCAGGAGGAACCATTCGGGCAAATCTTTGTGGGAGAAACCTGCTTGGTGGAGGGAAACGTATTCTCTTGGTTTCGCGAATACTCCTCTTTCATTCGTACTTATCTGATTCTTGGAAGACCGGCAATATCTGATCCACATGTCTTAGTAAACTTAGACTTTCTGTTACACCAGGTTCCCCGTGAAGAATAATTTCGATACAGAAGCCGAGACTGATTATCAAAAGAAACGTTTTTTCTTTTCTCTGATTTCACCTGTCTTCGTTCTTTCCCTTTGACCTGTAACAAAATTTTGTTACACTGTGTCGAATTCTGTTCTTAAATTTCCTTTCCATTAGGATACAAAGAGATTGATCTGTCGTCAAGTGAGGCGCAGTGCAAAGACAAAAATAAACTGTTTATGTGAGGTGGTAGATCAATATTTACCTCTTCTCCAACTTTTTATATCCTTTGAAAAGTCTGGTTTGAGCATCTTGCTTCGTTATTTGTGACCGGGTGGTAAGGAGTCGTTAGGAGTCGTAATGGTAATTGCCATAAACATGAAGTAAATTCTGGAAGTATCTTAAAAGAGAACATGTTGCCGTTATCTGGTAACGATTTTTTCTGGCAAATCATAATCTGCAAAAAGCTTTATTGGATGCAAAATTAAAATCCCAGGTCTTAAGGAGTTATTTGGTAATAATCTTCAGTCAGTTATTGAAAGCGTTAAGAACGGCTTAAAAACAATTGTTCATATGTGGTTCAGCATAATCGAAATAAATTATTTACCATGAATTGGCAGGATCGTTTCTCTGGGAAGCATAATTTGTTCATGACAGTAAAACATTCTGCTCTATGCCAAACATGACCCATCGAAGGCTGCCAAACATAAGAACTGAGAATCGAATTTGGTTTAACTATTTCTGGATAATCTTCGTGAACTTCTGAAAGAACAGAAGATGGAAAGGATTTTGGTATTACAGCACGAGCTTCTCTCACGAAATATTCTTGTTCTGCATTTAATTTATACCAAATTCGTATTACTATATATATATATATATATTATTATATATATATATATTATTATTATATTATTATATATATATATATATATATATATATATATATTATTATTATATATTATTATTATTATTATATATTATATATTATTATTATTATTA
>JABUQX010017905.1:32500-35000 GCA_015478945.1 Trachelipus rathkii
CACACAGTACAGCATGTAGCGAGGGAGATCGGCGTGTAACGAGTAAGGCGAATACGATGATTTGGCGATTATTCTCGTGGATTTAAACTGAGAATTACATTTCCTGGCACAAATATGGGCAGAAGCAATCCAGCTATGAGACCATCATTTAATTCATAAGTTTTACCAATTCCAACAGTATCAGCTTCTTAGGAAGATATTTCTGATTCTGATAATTACTTTCCTGACAATATGGCAGAAGCATCAACTTCAAAAGATAAAACATAATACCAGAAGGATCAAAATATTAAACCCCCCAGCCTCATCACACAAGTAGAACTTAGTAATTTGGTTCAAGACTTGAATTTATTTGCCAAAACAACAAGCAGAACTTTTAATTTCACCCTTGCAGGAGAGGAATGTTTTAGACAAACCTACTAAAATATCATTATATAGAACTAAAAATCAAAATTTAATGAAATACTTTACTAAGGATGCCTTAATTTGTTCTTGCTCTGATGTTAATGGATTGAAGTTAGAGTTGAGTATTCCATATGTTGTTAATGATTGGCTCTTATTTATAGACTCATCCAAAACAAGCTTAAAGGCAGTGCTGTTGGACAATTAAAATAAACTTTCCTCCGGTAGCTCATGCTGTAGGAATGAAAGAAATACATGAAACTATCTTACTAGATTTGAAAGCTATTAAGTATGAAGAACACTTAAGGTAAATCTATGGTGACGTGAAAAGTTATTGGACTTCTTCTCGGTCTCCAGGGTTACTTTACAATTTTTTGTTTATAGAATAGCCTTGCTACTAATAAATATTACTTAGTTGAAAACTGGCCAAAGTAGATAATTTTGCTCCAGCACAGCAGAAGTTTAAAATACACCCCTTGTTTAGCCTTACCGAAATATTTTAACTCCTTTACACATAAAACTAATCTGATTAAGATGGAGTTTTAAATATTTATCTCTGATTTTCCTCTCGCCAAAGTGAAGTTAAATTGATAGAGGAGAAAGTTCAAAGAAAATTAAATCAAAAGGTACAATTAGCCTGGAAACCATTCAAAGAAATTGTTCAAGGATTTTATGACAACAAAATAGCTGAAAATATTGATTTGTTAATAGAAAAACTGTTAATGAACTATAGAAATTTAGGTGTAAAATATCATTAAAAAACCATACTTTACATTCTCATCTTGCAAACTCCTTGCATTAGGTGCTTTGAGTGACGAATAAGGAGTACGGTTCCATGAGGACATATTTTTAAATAGAGCAGCGTTATCACGGCAGATGGGATGAATCTATAATGAGTTATTACTTGTTTTGAAAAAGGAGATTTCTCAGTACATAAAAGAGGAAAATATTTTCTCAGGTTAGATAGACACCAATTTCAGAAAAATACACATAATGAAATGATACAGATATATATATATATATATATATATATATATATATATATATATATATATATATATATATATATATATATATATATATATATATATATATATATATATAATTTCAATTCTGAGATAATATTTAATTCAAAGAAAAATGTAAAAAATCATCATAATGATCATATTGTAATAACTTACATAATATTGCAATTACAAAGTTATGAATATTCCTCGTATTTTTGAAGAGTCATAACAAAAAATCTGAGCTTGATAGAGAAAAAATTGATTTAATTATGCAGATTCATCATAAAAGATAAATCTAATATCACTTACTTATGCTTCAGTTCAGAAAATTTATTTTTAGATTGTTACCTAACGTAATTAGAACACTAACTGCAAAACCATGTAAGAAAAAGAATATATAATTTATTCAAAATGAAATATCATATGAGCTGAATGAAAATATTTCACAAACACGTTGTTTCGAAGAAAACTGATCGTTGAGGTGTTTGCTGCGTTGATCTCATTTGCAACAAATGATGGCGCAAATCCCAGAGGTGGCAATTTTTCTTTATTTTCCAGAAAAAGATTCTTATTTGTCATCTGGTACAAAGCAGGTATTGCAATGTTGGAGTATATATATCAATATATATATATATTATATATAGTATATATCTATAATATATATATATATATATATTATGTATAAGATATAAATATAATATAGATATAATATATTATATATATGCAATACGTATTATAACTATCATATTTATCTTATTATTTATACATATCACCCATTTTCACGCATAGGCTGCGCAAGGTTCCGTGGTTGCTGGGTGATAAATTATTAAAAATAACCCACCACCATTCACGGGAAAGAACACATATTTGGATCATAAAAGGATTGATTTTCAGCCCCTTTTGCCACCAGAAGGCAAGAAAATTTTGATAATTTACTTCGATATTGAAATCCGGGACCTCCTTTAAGAAACGGCAGCTTTTACTCTCCTGCAATTAATTATTTCAAATTTTCTTCTTATTTATTTCATTTTATATTTAATTTTCTTGTGAAATTACCAGAAAGACCAATGAAGTAAAAGAATCTTTGCAACTTC
>JABUQX010017905.1:37500-45000 GCA_015478945.1 Trachelipus rathkii
CCAACTCCCAAACCTTTTCATGGGAGGCGACTTCAACGCTCACCACCCTATATAGTACAACGCCCAAGAAGCAAACCAAAGAGGAACTCATATCATAGGCAACCTTGAAAACCTCAACATCTTGAACAACACAAACAGCCACACTAGAAACCCACCTCAAACCAATCAAACATGCCCATCACCAAACATAACACTACGTTCACCAAATTTGCACACAAAACTCTACTGGTCAGCACAAATCGATCTAAACTCCGACCACCTACCCATCATCATAAAGTACCAAAATGTCAACAAACCAAACTACTCACTCAGAAAAACATACACAAAAACACAGTCCTTCACAATTATGATAGACAAAAAGCCACACAATCTAATAAACCCCTACATTCCCTACCACAACTCACCACAATGCCCTTGAAATTACAAACCAAACCTCTCCGAAATCTCCCACCTCCCAAACCTCATAATGGGAGGCGACTTCAACGCTTACCACCCTACATGGTACAACGACCAAGAGGCAAACCAAAGAGGAACCCACATCATAAGCAACCTTGAAAACCTCAACATCTTGAACAACACAAACAGCCACACTAGAAAACCACCTCAAACCAATCAAACATGCACATCACCAAACATAACACTAAATTCACCAAATTTACAAACAAAACTCCACTAGCCAACACAAACCGATCTAAACTCCGATCACCTACCCATCATCATAAAATATCAAAATGTCAACAAACCAAACTACCCACTCAGGAAAACATACACAAACTACAAAAATGCAGACTGGACACTGTTCACCAACCATATAGAAAACAACATACATCCCCTAAATATCACTAGCACATCAACACTCAACAAAGCCATACAAAATTTCACTTCCCTAATACTAAGCCATTCCCAGAGGATACATAAAAACATACAATCCAACCCTAACACCTGAAATAAAACAAATAATCAAACAACGCAACTTGCTCAATAAAATAACACCCACAACACTTCAAACATACCACAGACTAGCGCCAATAACAAATTATAAACTTAACAAACACACAATCTTCAAACAACTTCCAAACCTTCCTCACCACGAATATCTAACACACGAATAACACAAGAAATTGAATAATAATAACTACACTGAAAAACTCAACCAACCAACAAACACAAACACTCACGAATCCATCAAAAACCCAGATACACAAAACTCAAAATCCAACAAACAGCACGCAAGCATTCTCGCAACTCACTTCTCAAAGCAGAGTCAAAAACCTACACACCTTCAAAGCAGGAAAATCATCAAAGCCATCAAGAAAATAAAACTCAACCACGATCCAACAATTGATATAACCACAACTGACCTAGAAAACATAACTAAGACACTTTAAAACTCACCTGCAACTGGCCCAGACAACATAAACAAACACCTCAAACACCAAGGAAACACAGCTTTAACTCAATTATCACAAATATATAACAGCTAAATCAGTCTAAACTTTATTCCCCTTATCTGGACAAAGCTATCATTATACCCAAATTAAATCGGGAAAAGACCCCTCTGACCCTTCATCATATCGCCCCATCTCTCTATTATCAACACTATAAAAACTGCTAGAAAAAACGATACTAAACAAAATAAGGCCACACATCGTCAAACACAAATTCCAACATGGTTTCAGACAAAACCACTCAACAACAACTGCACTCACAAACATTAAACAACCTATAATTAACGGCCTAAACACCAAACCAACTCATAAAACAATTATCATAGCAATCGACATCAACAAAGCAATCGATACAGTACCCAAACATGACTAGATCCACAAAATGACAAAATCTAACATCTTTACTAATCTGAAGAAATGGATCTCCAACTTTCTATCAGGACGAACAGCACAAATACAAACAAACAATACAAAATTCAGAACAACAAACATCACCAACGAAGTACCCCAAGGCGCAATACCATCACCTACACAATTCAACCTATTTGGGGCCGATTGACTACAACTACAAACAGATCACGCAATCATAACAATCTATGCAGATGACATAACCATAGCCACCCCACACGAGAACCTAAACACGGTCACATACCTGGCACAACAGTACATCAACCAACTTCAAACTTGGCTAACAGAAAACAGAATGTCCGCCTCACTAAACAAATCTTCAATTACATTAATCCCCACCGACAGCCAATTTGGCGCCACATACCCCAAGTTTACCCAAACAACATTGATATGCCCTTTAACAAAACTCCTAAAATCCTCGGAGTAACACTTGACACGCATCTCACCTTCACAAAAAACACAAATAACATAGTTTCATCTGCAAACAAGAAACTGAACATATTTAGAACCATCGCTGGCACAGACTTCACAAGCAATAGACAAACATCCACCACCATTTACAAACAATACGTTCGCCCAACTTTAAACTACGCTTCTCCAACTTGGCACCCACTATTGCCTCAAAAATAATATAAAGAAACTCGAAACGACACAAAACAAAGCTCTAAGAATCACAACAGTATGCACATCAAGAAAACCACAATAACACCTACACGAAGAAACCAAAATTCTACCCATAAACACACACCTGACCATAATAGGCACACAATTCTTTTCCAAAACCAGAACACCCCAACACTCATGCTACATTGCACTCTTTTACTTCACCCACCACAGACTCTAACAACCTCCTTCTTCACCAGCTCTATATTACAAACAAATTCTGTACAATTTTCGACATTCACCGAGCAACACACCATACACCAAACAAGTCCACATGACACTAACAGAAAACCACTATAGACGCAGACAACCAAACAACATTTTAAACAAACACCCACCAGAAATAGCACCAGAATTCAACTCGCTACCAAGAATCAGACAGTCTTCCTTGGCAAAGACAAGATGCGGCCACCACCCTAAATTACACTTCTACAAACACAGATTCAATCTTAATCAAACCACCACAAACATCGGCCAAAACTGTAACCATGTTCTGGAGGACACATCACACTTCTTTCTCTCCTGCTTAACTAAATTTCAAGACAGAAGAACATGGAACATAGCATCCCTGGAAGATCTCTGGAGGAGACCGTCGGCACCGGCGGGTTACCTGAACACGGTGTGGCCTCCCCCATGATTTGGGCCAGGTGCGAGAAGTTATATATATATATATAATATATATATATATATATATATATATATATATATATATATATATATAATATATATATATATATATATAATAAATATATCATATATATATATATTTATATATTATAATATATATATATATATAGATATATATTATATATATATATATATATAATATATATAATATATATAATATAATATATATATAATTAATGTATATATAATATATATCTATAATATATACGTATATATATATATATATATTATATTATTATATTATATATAATATTATATATATTATATTATATATAATATATATATATATATATATATATATATATTATATATATAATAGGTATTATATATATATATATATATATATATTATATATATATATATATATATATATATATATATATATATATATATTATATATATATATATATATATAATATTATATAGTATATATATATATATATATATATTATATATATATATATATATATATATATATACTATATATATATATATAATATATATTATATATATATATAACAGAGGTGGGCACCCCGCTCATTTAAAGGTTCATTTTGTATGGTGGTTAACGTTACAAAAAAAAAAATTAACGACGGTAATCATTAAAGCGTTTATCGGGAAAGAATGTAACGGAAGTTAACGTCTAACTGTTAACTTTAACCGGCTTCAAAATATGTAAGTAATAATAATAATTAATAATATTGTTAATTTTCTTTTATTATTGATTGCAGGATATTTATTTATTTTAAAGAAAAATTATATATATATATATAATATATATATATATATATATATATATAAATATATATAAAAATTTATATATATTTCTATATTTATATATATATAATATATATATAGTAATATATATATATATATATATAATATATATATATATATATATTATATATATAAGAGTAATAATAATAATAATAATAATAATAATAATAATAAATTAATAATAATAATAATAATAATAAATAAAAATTATTATTATTATTATTATTATAAAATAAATCAGAATTAAAATAATAATAATAATCATAATATAATAATAATAATAATAATAATAATAAATAATAATAATAATAATAATAATTTAAATAATAATAAAATAATTAATAACAATATAATAAAATATTTAAAAATAACAATATTAATAATAATAATAATAATAATAATTAATAATAATAATAATAATAATAATAATAATAATAATAATAATAATAATAATAATAATAATAATAATAATAATAATAATAATAATAATAATAATAATAATAATAATATTTGCAAGACTTTTCTAAATTCCTAAAAACCTTCCTAACAGTTTCATTAATTTTCTTCAGGACAATTCTTGAATAAAACAAAACAATTGCCTTCTGAAATAATCCAAGCTTTCGTCCGCTCACGGTGGACATTTTCAAGGAAATGACTTTATTTTAATAACGAAGCAAAAATATATTGATAGGCTATTTTGAGTTTAATTTTTGCTTCGTTATTAAAATAAAGTCATTTCCTTGAAAATGTCCACCGTGAGCGGACGAAAGCTTGGATTATTTCAGAACAATAATTTAATAATAATCAATAATTGTCCTGAAGAAAATAATGAAACTGTTAGGAAGGTTTTTAGGAATTTAGAAAAGTCTTGCAAAAATTATTATTAAGACAAGATGCTGATTTATTATTTCTAAAATAATAATTAATAAAATAACAATAACAATAATAATAATAATAATAAAATAATAATAATAACATAACAGAACAATAACAATAACAAAACAATAACAAAAACAATGAACAATTAATAATAATAATAATAATAATAATAATAATAATAATAATAATAATAATAATAATAATAATAATAATAATAATAATAATAATAATAATAATAATAATAATAATAAATAATAATAATAATAATCATAGAATAATAATAATGTCCCTAACAATAATTAATAATGATATTAAGCTTATCAGACTAAAATAATTTTGGCTTTGACCTAGCATATACTTTTGCCGCTTGCCAAAGAATACTTCCAAAGCGTAAAAAAGAATACTTCCAAAGCGTAATTAGTATATTATTGTAAAAATAATAGGATATACCAACTTACAATTTTAAAGGGAAGATCCAATTTTTACTTCGGGCTGAGACTAATTTTCACACACACCCCTAAAAATGGACATTAAATTCGGAATTTTCAGCCGATTTTGACCCTATAAACACCAAACTGCAGCTTTTTCTGACGTCTAAAACGTCGTTTCGAGTGTTTTTCTGTGTCTGTAGTCATTGTTTTGTTATTTTCAATTTTTCAAACCTATGTTTTTGACATTTGTCGAAACTCCTAAACTATTTTTGGAAATGACTTCAAACTTGAAATATACAAAGAATAGACTACTATCTAAAAGTGTAGGAACAGAATTTTGATATTTGACCTCATATTTGAGCATTGGTCGATTTTTAAAACCTACTATTTTGAGGTTTTCAAATTGAAAAATTGGGATATATTTTCTTTTCAGTTTATCCGATCTGCATGAAATTTTTAGGACATTTGTAGTCGGGGGAGATGCAAACTTTTTACTTAAATAATTTCTTTGTATATGAAGTAGTTTGGGATTTGTTCTTGGAACAAATTTTCAAAACAAAATTTTGGGGAAATTTTTTAAAAATTTTCTTTTGAGTGTAGAAAAAAACTATCTAAGTAAAAAAGGTGTATCTCGCCCGACTATACAAGCTTTGAAGATTTGATGTTGATCGGATAAGTAAAAAAAAAAAGTCAATATTTCACTTTTAAAAATTCAACTTTGAAAAAGTGAAATATTGATTTTTTTTTCTACTTATCCGATCAACATCAAACTTTCAGTGTTTGTATAATCAAGCGAGATACACCATTTTTACTTAGACAATTTTTTTGTATACTCAAAAGCAAATTTTTAAAAAGTTTCGCCAAATTTTTTTTGGGGAAATTTGTTCCAAGAACAAATCCAAAACTACTGCATATACAAAGAAATTATCTAAGTAAAAATGTGCATCACTTCCGACTACAAATGTCCTGAAAATTCCATGCAGATCGGATAAGCTGAAAAGAAAATATCCCAATTTTTTAATTTGAAAACCCAAAAATAATAGGTTTTGAAAATGGACCAATGCTGAAATATGTGGTCAAATATCAAAATTCTGTTCCTACACTCTTAGATATTAGTCCAATCTTTGTATATTTCAAGTTTGAAATTTCATTTCCAGAATACTTGTTTGAAAATGGTTTGACAATGTCAAAAACCATAGGTTTTGAAAAATTGAAAATACTAAAGCAATGACTACAGACAGAAAAACACTCGAAAACGACGTTTAAGACGTCATAAAAAAGTTACAGTTTGGTGTTTATAGGGTCAAAATCGCTGAAAATTCCGATTTTATGCCATTTTTAGGAGGGAGTGAAAAAATATGGGCTATAGCCTGAAAACAAAAATTGCGCCACCCCTAATACAAATATGTATATTTTTTTATATAAATTTCAACGCTTATTATGCTTACTTCTTATATTTTTCACTAGTCACAAGGGAAGCAAGTTCAAGAACAACCGAAAGAAGTAAATGATTCACTGAACGGGCAACAGTCACTATCTTTTTTTTTTTCATCGAACCAATAAGAAATAAGAATATATCATAAGAAAAACATGTTAAACATTACTAAATGAGATATTAACCGTATAAGAATAAACACATTTTGAGTCATTGAGAAGAGCGTTTAGGAAATTTTGGAAAAAAAAATTATATCTGTTATCGAAATCGAATCTAATACAATTTAAAATCTGATAAGAAAATATTTTATAAAAACTCTTAAATTAAGAACGGTTAACGGAATGTAGGGAAAAATTTTAACTCGTTAACGTAATTCACAAATTGTAACTCAGTTAATAGTCCGTTTAACTTCTTTTCAAATAACGAAAGGCGTTTAAAAAGTTAACGAAAAAATTAACGAGTTAATTAACGGATTAACGCTTTAACGCGTTAATGCCCACCTTTGTATTGGTGTTGATTTATTCAACCCAGTGTGTTTGCTTTGTTAGCCGTGGTGGGTTCTGTACACTGACTCAATATATATATATATATATATATATATATATATATATATATATATATATATATATATATATTATTATATAAAATATATATATATATATATATATATATATATATTATAATATAATATATTATATATATATATATATATATATATATATATATATATATATATATATATATTATATATTATATATATATATAATATATA
>JABUQX010017905.1:47500-55000 GCA_015478945.1 Trachelipus rathkii
ATATATATATAGTATATATTAATATTTAGCATATATATTAACGTATATATATATATATATATATATAATATATATTATAATATATATAATATATATATAATATATATTAATATATATATATTATTATATATACTATCTACATCAGGGATCTAAAGATCCATTGCTGGTCCCATACGATAAAAGAGGAGGGTTGCTAACGAAGGGCTAGCGCCGGCAGCATAAAACCTCAAGCTCGTGAAATAAAATGTTGCCCTCGAAATAAAGGACGTTTTCTCGGTACCAACGTGGCTAGTTCAAGGATATGAAAGGCTATCACTGCCAAAATTAGATCAATAAGCGACACTTTCTGAAGAGAAAGAGAGGTTGTAGGCTGTGATGAGAGGGGTTGGATTCTTGGGTGTGTGTGAGGTGAGGTATGAAAGAGAGGGAGTGAAGAAATTAACAATGATATGTCATAGATATGCTTGAAAAAGGGAAGAGAGAAGACACGGTGTAGCGATTGTTATGACAACCAGAAATTTAATGTGTAATAGAAACAGAGTATTTAGTAAGAAGAATTATAGGCAGTTACGTTGAAAGGTGAAGGAGTCCAAAGTTGAGAATTATAGCAGGTATATGGTCGCATCAGGGAAGCTACGGAGGAAAGTAGGTTTTTGTACCTGCAGGATGTATATGACTGGAAGGAGAGGCGAACACATATAATTATGGGGAGATATGATATGATGCTATAGGAGTGGGGAAGAAGGGGAGGGAGCTGACTGTTGGGGCATTCGGAATAGGAGCAAGATGTGGAGGAGAGAGAGGAAATAGTTTTATTTTTGCCAATAAGACAATGTGCAGCGATCAATAAGCACTTTCTTTTAAACCAGGGGAGAGTAAAAAGTTGGAACATATGACAGGTGGAATTCAGAAAACAGGAATAACACGGAAAAATCTATGATTGATCAATGATATGTACTTGACTAAGAAGGCTTGTTTTTCATGATGTTAAAAGCAATACCATCGGTGTATCGATTCGGAAACAAAGAAAGACTCAACTGTAACATTGAAAATGATAGAAGGGAACAGAATAAAGAGATGAAAACCGAGCAAAGCGAGAAGAACATAGGAACCATGAAAGTAACTAGAAGAAACAAATACCTGGTTTTGAAAATTTAAAGGATGAAACACAAGAGAAGATTTCAACAACAGACTAGTTAGAAAAATATAAAGAAATCTCAGGAACTGTGGAACGAGCAAAGAGGATGGAGAATTTCAGGGAAGGTGTGGAGCAGTTGCACGAGAAGTGTTTGGAGACAAAAGAATAAGTAGTGGAAAAGAAAAAGCAACCGGTTTGGTAGAATTGAGAAGTAGACGTAGTAAAAAAAAAAACAAGAAATATATATATATATATGAAGACAAGGACAGAGAAAAATAGACAGCTATGTCTGGCGAGAAATGAGCAGAAGTAGGTAAGAGACGAAACATCGACATGTCATGGGAACGATGGAGGAGAATTGGGGGATATGAGGAGCCTAGGACGTTTGATATAATTGATGGTTAAGAGGTTAAGGAAAAAAGATGAAACTCAACAGAATGTGGATATTCACAAAGACAGAGAAACAGTAAGTGGAATAGTTGAAGAAGGTCTGCGGGATATGGAGAGAATATTTTGATGAATTATTAATGTCGGAGGGACGAGGAATTCATGAGAGAGGAGAAACCACAATGGAAGCAGAGAACAGGAAGACTGGAATAGATACATGGCGGGGGAAAAGTGAACAAGCTATTAAGAGCCTTAAAGAATGGAGGAGACCTGGAAATAGATGGATTGAATAACGAAATTCATTTCAATCCGAGCTTAGACTCGAATCCAGCGAGGAGGAGTAGTGTATCATGGAGGGAGAGAATAGTCATAGAGCTAGAGAAACCTAATTTCACCTTGGAAGATGGAAATGAAGCATTGAAAGTTAGTAGCAGGCGAAGGATTGGTGCGTCATACTACCCTCGACAGGATAATAGAGAAAGACTCCGGAGAGAATTAGAGGGAAAGATTGGAGAGTGGCAACACGGATTCAGGCCAAATAGAAGTGTAATTGACCTGATATTCTCTTTAAAAATGATTGTGGAGAAGAGCATAGAATGGAATAAGATAGCATATATCGCATTTATAGATCTAGAGAAAGCTTTTGATAGAATTCAAAGAGAGAGATTGTGGATAGTAATGGAGGATCCTGCATATGGAATAAATAAAGCTGCTAACAATACATAAGTAGATAGTGATAACACCCCATAAACAAGGTTAGAACTTAGTAGAAGGGGGAATTTTTGAAACGAGACTGCGTAACGCAGGGCAGTGGTGCTATCTCCTTTGCTATTTGCGTTATAATCTGGATAACTGTTTGAAGAAATATGTGTGAGAGAGGATTAGGGAATAACTTGTATAAGCGGATGCTCGCGGTGGGGACAAAGGAAAACATGAACTACAGCTGCTGTGGAATTCTTGAATGATTATGATGGGATGGGGAATGAAAATAAACAGGGAAAAGACTGAGATAATGGCGATATCGAGACAGGAAGAACAATCGGAATGTTTGGATAGAGGATATAGCGGTTTAAACAGGCCAGTAGATTTCAATATCTAGGAGTGATGATTGTGATGAGAAGGTTTGCATAGAGTCCGAACGTGAGGAGAGAAGAATAGCGAATGCTAGAAGATGTGGAATGGTTGTACCATTGATGACGCAGAGAGGAAGTGCCAGTGGGAGGTAAAAGTGAACAATATATTACAACATCGACGACAGTATTATTATCTCGGGTCGGGAATGTTGGGCTTAACACAATTACAGAAGAGTAAATAGAGGCTGCGGAAATGCGAGTGTTGAGATTGATAAGAGGGTAACGCTGAGGGACAGAGTTAGGAGTGAAGCAATAAGAGAAGGAGCTCGAATGTCGCCTCAATAAGGGAATGCATCGAGGAAACCAGATAGATGGTATGGGGCATAGTTGCGAAGAATGGAGGAATTTGAGAATACCCGGAAAGATTACTTAATTGGAGACCTTATGGGACGGCCAGTTGGAAGACCAAGAAAAAGATGGAAGGATGTTGTGGAAGAGAGGAATTTGGGTCAGGTGAGAAAACGAATAGAAGAATGTGGAAAGGACGGACTATTTAGAAGACCGGGAATGTCTGGAAAGGGATTCTGAGGAGAACACTTAAGGCTTATACCTAACAGAGATGGCATGGTGAGAAGGGTCTGAGATATACCGTTGTACTGTATATATAATATATATATATAATATGTATATTATATATAATAATATATACTATATATATATATTATATATATATATTATATATTATAATTATATATATAATATATATATATATATATATATATATATATATATATATATATTATATATACTATATACCTATATATACATATATATATATAAAATTATGATAATATATATATATATATAATATATATTTATATATATACTATAATATAATTTATATATATATAATCTATTATATCTATATATATTATATATATATATATATATTATATATATATATTATATAATATATATATACTTATATATATATATATATATATATATATAAATAAGTATATATATATAAACTATATATATAGTATATATATATAATATAATATTTATATATATATATATATATATTTATTATATATTATATATATATGTATTAGTATATACAATATATATATAATAAATATATATATATATATAAATATATATATATATATATAACTATAACAACATCAGATTTTACTATATAATTATATTCCTTATTATATAATATATAACTTATATATTCTACTATATATATATTTAACTATATATATAATAATAATTATTAATAATATATATATACATATATATATATTATATATATATATATAATTATATATATTATATATATTATATATATATATATATATTATTAAATTACTATATATTAATATATTATTATATATATATATATATATCTATAATATATAATTATATATATATATATATATATACTACCCCGTATATATACCTATATAAATATATATATAATATACTATATATATATATATATTAGCTATATATATATATATATATATATATATATATATATATATATATATTATATAATATATATATATATTTAATATATTTATCTATATATATATATATATAAATATATAGTATATTATACTTATACCTATACTACTATATAATAAATATATTAATATATATCTATATATATATATATATATATTTATATATTTATATATACTACTCGTCAAATTATAATATATATATATATTGTAATATATATATATATATATCTATATATAACTATATATATATAATATATCTAATTATATATAATAACTATATATATATATATATATATATATATATGTATAGTAATACGCACCACCTTCTCTCCCAAGACTGGGAGGTAAGTGCGATTCATCACCGAACGAGAATAAAGTAGTAGAAATAGTGACGCAGGCGAAACGAATGCCAGCCTTACGGCCATTTTTAAACTTTTGTGCGTTGCAGTCGAAAAATTTCTACACTAAGAGCTTCAAGGATACCAGTACTGGCCCTACACGTATGGAGATTTCGTCAATGTAGGGTTATTTACTTGACCTACAGGGTTGCCACAACATACCCTGAAACCCTGCATTCACTCTGCATTATGCACATTTTTTTTCTCGGCTCTGTCAAACTCATACATTCCTTACATCCAGGCATTCCTTGTACTGACTCATCTCTTTTTTTCGTCGTCTTCAGCGGTCGATTCAACACGGCTCACCCCTATAATATCCGCTTAACAACCGATAGATCATCCATCCCTTTCACATGACCAAACCATCTCATGCGACTTTCGCTTTATTTTCTCATTTATTCCTTTCCTTTACACAGCACAGAGCGACGAAATTTGTTTTCATTCATTTTTTATCATTCTTTCCTCAACTAACAGACCTTAGATTGTCATGCTGAAACACATTGTTTTATAGGTCTATACTTATTCCAGACATAGGTTTCAATATATACAACATTAAACAGGTAACCAATATACCTCATGGTAGACCTATCCCACAAGATTTTGTCCTTTTACATCACCAAGGATTTAAATTGCACCAGTCCACTTACTACCATATCACAACTTTCCTGAATACAGCTTCTGCTCATCCATTCCTTTTCAATGCACTTATTCTAAGATATTTAAACTCAACACTTATTCAGTTGCCTCATCATCCAACAAACACACTTCACACCCGGCATACTCACACTCACACATAACTTTACTCTTATCTACGTTTACTTTTCAAACCCTGTTTTTATACCCTCAATATCTCTACTATACTCTCACTCTCTTTAGATTAGCTACACAAATCAATCATTCGCATTAATAGGTATAAAGCAACCTCTACTGTCTTCCATTCTGCATCATTCTACACTCTCCGCCACGGCCCTACCCCTATTATTTCATAAACGCAATCCATATACAAATTGAGTAAGAGAGACATTATAAACATCTTTCCTCTCGCTTTTTAACATTAAACAATGACTTTCAACGATCCATTATTCTTACACACGGTTGACTCGTTTATAGCAGCTCTTTGTGATTCATTTTAGAACCCTAACACCAAACATATATACTAATACTGCATACGAGCTTTCCTATATTAAATCCTTTTCATACGCCAGTTGCATCATAAAACTAGAAGTCAATTTATTCTTCTTCATCACATTTCTAATCATTTGCTATATAAGATTGATCCACAATCCCTCTACACTTCAAAACGCACCTCGTTCTTCACAATCAAGTCCTCGGCAATCGACCGAGCACTCTTCTAAAAAATACTAGATATATCTTCCACTACACACTCAATAACTTCTTCTCCCTATAATTATTAAGTTTATACGCTAGACCTTGTTTAAAGTAACGCATTATTTCTCTCCTCATGCTTAAAACTATACCCGCCTCCCATAAACGCAATTGTGCATTACTTCAATTCCAATCAATCTGACACATCTCGCCTCCGTTCTTAATCATTTCCCCAGTCTCTTTCTCTCTCTTCTTCTCTCTCTCTTTCCTCTCTCTTCTCTCTCTCTCTGTATCATCTCTCTCGGCTCATGTCTCTTTGAAAACTCAACTTCTTTTCATCTCTCTCTCAAAAACACTTCTCTCTCCGCTCTCTATCTTTTGCTCGTCTCTCTTCTGTCTCTCTCATTCTTTTCTCCTCTTCTTCTCTCTCTCTCTCGTGAAACCTCTCTCTCTCTATATATATATATATTGTATATATTAGTATATATATATTATATTAATATATTATATATATAATATATATTATATATTAATATATAATATATTATATAATATATATAATATAAAAAGTTGACTATTCCACACTGTGTTCATTATTTAGCTTTCCGAGACTATGATATAGCTGGCTCTGTTCGAAATGAAAATTTTATGAAAATTTATTAAAAACAATTTATAATTCTCGTCTCTTCTCTTTCTCTCTCTCTCTCTTCCTCTCTCTTTCTCTCCTCCGTTCTCTCTCTGCTGCGTTCCTCTCCTCTCTCTTTCTCATCTCTTCAATCTCTCTTCTCTCGCCTCGTCTCCTCTTCCTTTGGTTATGTATCGGTCCATACCAGTGTCCGTGTCCGTCTCTCTCTCCCGCGCCCCTTTCACGCGACAGTAGCTGAATGTTGGTTGTCCTCTCCTCCTTCGCTTTGCGTTTATTGGTGGTTATTGGGCATTGTTAGTGGGTGAGAGTGCTCTGGCATTTTTCGGGGTTTGGGTGCTCGCCTGCGTTCTGCAACTCTCGCCTGCTGTTGTTTCAAGCGTGCTGTCTCCTCGCTTCTCGTGTACCGTTCTCTGTCCTCCTCGTCTGCCTCGCGCTCCTCCTCCTGTCTCGTGCTCGCTTCCCTCTGTCCGTCTCTCCTTCTCCGTCGATCCCTTCAGCCATGCCGCTCCTACTCCTGGCTCTCCTCTTCGTGTTCCGTCCTGTCTTCCTTCTGCCAGTGCTCATGTCCCGTTTCTCTCCGTCTCTCACTTCTCTCATGCTGACATTTGGCAAGTGTCCCTTACGTCCTCTCTTCTTGCTCTCGCTCCTCTAACTCTCTCTCTCTTCCAATATTTCCTCTATAGCCCTGTCCACTCCTGCTCAACCTCGCTCTGCCGACGTCCTCCCGCCCTGTCGCAGCGTCCCGTCCTCCGTCTGGCTCGTCTCCAGCTCGTGGCGTGCGTGCTCGCCTCTCACTCCTTCCGTCCTTACTCCACTATTTCTCTCCGTCCTCCTTCTCGTCTCTTCTCATCATCCTATTCAATTTATTAAGTGTCCAAATTGGAACTACTTATTTTTTAATATATTTTTTTCAAGATTTTTTTCTTTTTTTTATATATATAAATATATATATATATAATATATATATATATATATATTATATTTAATATATTATATA
>JABUQX010017906.1:0-14572 GCA_015478945.1 Trachelipus rathkii
AGAGAGATCAGACCGCACAGATGAGCAGACTGAAGAAGCCGCGCTACGCAGAGCAGGTGCCGCGTATCACGAGACTTACGAGTATCCGCCTTGACACCCTTCTCGCGCACCCCTGCACGCATTTGAAAGCGGCGGTTCAGCAAAATGCGGTATTCTGACACCTTGCGATCAGTCCGCCCAAGCAGCCAACCTTTGCACTGCTGCATTGGTCACATCTGCTACTGTATACTCGTTTAGGTAATATGATATATATATATATAAACTATTATCCCTAAACTTATAACACAGTACTGCATTCGTACGTTCCCTTTCATTCAAATCTGTTTTCTTATATTACCCTTATAAATATTATAAATACTCGAATGATTGTTCCAGCTGCTCACCAATCTAACATAACTTCACAACTGGAGAGTGTCCTCACTCACAGACCATAAGCCTTACTCTTTTATCCGTTTACTTCAAATGCACAACCTCCTTATTTAAACACCCTTATATATGCCTATATAAATTACTTCTCCTACCAATCCCTGCTCAAACTCTCTTCAGATTCGCCACATCACGAATACTACATAAATTCAATGATATATCACGAGTCAAATTATAAATAGGTAAGTGAGCACCTACTAGTCTAGCACTCATCTCTACATTCTATCACGCAACATTTACTAACACTGCATCAAATTATATCCTTAGCCTAATCTAGTACCCTAACCTATTAGTAATATCTTACATAACCCTACAATCCATATATTAACAAATTGAATAACCTAGTAAATCAATATAACACAACCTACTGGTCTAATTGAACTCATTCACCGCTTAGTTTAACCTAAACCAATCTACTCAACACTTGAGCAACAACTCAACATTTTTTTAATTCTTAAACACTTTGATATTCGTTGTGTAGTTAAAACACATGCTTCAAATAAAAATCGTAAATATAAAACACACATAAAAACAGAAATATGAGAGAAATTCGTTACTTCCATTATCAGAAAAGCACTACCATCGCAACTGCGAGCACAAAAATACATTTTTCCACAAATAGAGCCCGAGATCACAATTTTCTTCTATTAGTGAGAAACATTTTCTCACGTTATACTGAACATCAAAACTCGCATCAAGCACACTTTGTATCGCTATTTTAGAGATTAAACACATTAATAAATACACTAAATAGCTATTTATATATTCTTCTTTCATGTATATCTCCGCACATATCAAATATATTTACGTACATTATATCTATATATAATGTTATTAAGAGTGTACGTAATATATTGATATATAGAATATCTCTCGATCATTTCCTTTTCTAATAACCATTTTACTATGTTAATGCTCCGCTACACACCGCAGAACCTCGTTCGAGAAGTTTATTTCTTTAAACGTATCCTTAATCGAGTAACCTATCAGTTATATATCATCATCGACGCAACTCACTTTATATATATTACCGTACACTAAATAAATAACTACATGAAGCCATATATCCATCTCACCTAACTAATAAACACTCCAGTATAAATATCATTCAGTTATTACCTACTATGATATATAGGCCATAATATTTACTATCAAGTTCCCCTTATTACTCGTACTTTAACTACTACTATTAAATATAAAGGGTATACTAATTACCTATATAGGCTTACTCTCACTACTGACCAATGCCCTTGGATAACTATACCTATATACTTATCATATTATAAACGTACTTTTTATATACGACAACTTACCTAAATTCACAATCAATCTCAACCATTCATACACTATATTCAGCACTATCCGTTTACTTATGATATATTTCACACCAGTAATTTCATCTTATACTGCTATATTTACCAATTCTTGCAACTTTTTAATCTAACTCTATACACCATTATTAACAAGTTTTCAGCTCGTATCGACTTCAGTAATATTCTTTCCACAAGCTCTGGCTAGGATTTCACTTCTTTGACACCTTTGAAATAAAGTATATAATCATTTCCAGGCGAGAAACTTAATTTCAAGGATCCAGTTTGGGAGTTGAATTGAATTCTCACTGCAGAATTTTACTCTTAAAACAATTATAATGGATTTTCTTTTATCAATTGTGTAACTATCTGTCTGTCCTTGTCTGTCAGGTGTAAATTCTGTATGCGTATACAAGTATGCGATAAACAAAGTGCAAACTTTTTTTTTAGATATGATATTTTTCATACATTCCAGTATGTATATACATGGGTGTATTCTTTAATGAGAGTGTATACATATGTGTATATACTGTTTTTGTATAGTTGTATACGTTTATTATATTTTTAAAAATCTCCCAATTTTGCTACATACCAATCACACCTCACTCACTAATGCCTTAAACATGTTCATTATATATTACCTTCATTGTATTTTCTACCTACGTATACACCTAGTTTATTAAGTTAATTTACTTTTATTATTCCACTCTCACCTTTATATAAATTCCTCTACAAACATATACTGTTCTTTTGAATAATCACTTCAATGCATATTAGCTATTTATTTAGTATTATTAATATCATGAACTATATAATTATATATAATAATATAATATATTATATTAATATTAATTAATATAATATATATATATTACATTTATTATATTAATATTAATATATATATATATATATTAAGTATATATATATATATATGATAGTATATATGATAATATTAATATGATATTATATATAATGATATATATTATATTATATTTAAATATTAATAAATTAAATATTATATATAAATTATTATATAATAATTATAATATTATATTATAATATTATTATATGATATATAATATATATATATTAATATAATAATATATAATAACATATATATGATATATATATATAATATATTATATAATATATTGTTGAAATAATTATTATATAATAATATAGCAAAATACATATACGATAAGGTTGTAAAAACGCAGCTCAATAAAACACTAATTAATTTTATTTTATTATTCATTTTTTTATATATTTATATGAGCATTAGGATGAGGTATAAACTGATAAATAGAAATCTAAATTCTCTTAATAATTGAAATATAAAGTAAAATATATAGACATTACACAAGACATAAAATTAAAAAGTAATATATATCTAATCTTAAATGATAAAAAATAAATATTATAATTTTGTTTCGGTAAATATTTTGCTGCGGTGAATAAAAATAATATACTGAAATAATCTTCCAGTATATAGAAAAATCCATGGAGCGAGTCAATAAGTATTGGACAATTTTAATAACTCACGCTCATATATCTTCCATTATGTTTTAAGATATATGACTGTATTATTATAATATAACAAATATTATAATTTTTATTGTATTTGTTTGTGCACACTATGTCTTTTTTTTATATCTCTGACCTTATTCTGTGCGTTCTCATTATAGCTATTGCAAGAAACTCAAACAAGCTACTGGAAGCAACAAAACTGGCGACTCTAACTAATAATGCTCTCTAAAAGAGAGTAAATTGAGAAGAGGTATATATTTAATATCAAGCGAGAGTTTGCATTGACTATGGCTCATCACTCTGCAAATGTTTATTATTTACCATATTATTCAAAACACTATTTCATGCGCAAGATAATTTAAGTAAGAAAACTCCTACGCTGTTACAACTCCTTTTTATGACCTACTTCGAATCAAGAGCTTATTACCAATTCCGTCATCTACACAATATGTAATTATATATATAATGTTGGGTCTAAGGTAGAGAAATATACTAGGAGTTAGATCATAAGAGTGTATCGTAAACAGAGATACTATTCAATTGAGTGTATATAATAGGAAGGAGAGAATTGCTATTATTGTAGAGAAATCTTGCGATAACGAACAAGAAGAGAGAGCCTACCATTATACACCTCACCAAATCAAATCATGTCCTCTCTACGCACATGAACAATTAAAAGAGAGAATATAATTTCAAGAACTCTATATAGATGTTATCACCAGCCACCAATCTGTCTACATTTAGACAAACTTTAATTAAAGGATATTGTTAGTCCATGATAATTGTGTTAGGAGTAGAAATTTAAATCTTTTAAAGACATGAAACATGACGAGGCTTCATAAGTCCCGTTTAGCAATGGAGGTAGAAAGAAAGGAATATCACCGAAATTTTTATTTGTATCAGAATGAGGGGCAAAGGTTTGAGTAGTTTATTAAACATTATATATATATATATATATATTATATATAATATATATATATATATATATAATATATATATATATATATATATATATGTATATATTATATATATATATATAATATATATATATAATATATATATATATATATTATATTATATATATATTTATATATAATATATATATATTTTATAATATATTATATATTATTTTATATTATATATAATATATATTATATAGTATATAACATTATATATATATATATATATATATATATATATATATATATATATATACTATATATAATATATTTATATATATATATATACTTTATATATATATAAATAATATCCAAAAACATTTTATACAATATTTTTATCTGAAGCCGAATTATCGATTTATCAGCTTATCTTAGTTTCATCTGGTCGTATTAATATTGTTCTTTAGCAGTTAATTATTGTAGACTTCGTAAATGGCAAAACATTACCATGCTCTATATACAAATAGAGAAAATTTTAAGTTTGCAATAACTAATCAACGTACCTAATTTGAGCTTTATTCTTTGAGAACACATTGATTAAACTTTGTAATTCACGAAACAAACTTTAGAATAGTTTAAGATTTAAGTTTGCAAAGTTATTGATTGAAAATGTTTTTGCCGTTGTGTATTTGTGGATTTTGTTTTATATAAAATTATCTAAATATTTTTGCACTGTTTATATATATATATATATATAATATATATATATATATTAATAATATATATATATAGTATATATATAATATATATTATAATATATTATATAGTATATATATATATATATATATATATATAAGGAAAAAAAGTTGTCAAAAATCATGTTAGACAAAAATAACAGCTTCAAAATATGGCTTTAACACAAGTTCTAAGACCGTTTGCCAACCGTCTATTGTATCACACACGATATCCAACGGATCAATATTTGGGTATTGTCTTTAACAGACCATATGCTCTAAAGCTGCCCATAACTTGCAATGCAAAAGTTCAAGATAGGAGCTGCTAGACGGAAAATTGCAAGCCATTAGAAAATGGAAACATTGTCCCTTAGCCAAGCTTCAGTAGACATTGCTTTATTTGCAAAAGCTGAATCCTGTTGAAAAGTCCATGATTTATTATGGAGGAAAGTCTGGGTAAACGTTTGCCGAAATTTAAACGCCTCTTTACAACAAATTTTTGTCATTGACCACATCGTAATTCACTCCTCACCAAATCATCACAGAAGCCGAGTGATAATCTCTTTGGACGTTTTAAGAAGAGTTCTGCTACTTCCATAGATGGCGTAGCATACACCTGTTGTTTTGTTTGTTCAATCATTCGTCTACGGCACAGATTTTTCATCTGTAAAGAGAATTTTCCTGTAGCCATCATGCGATTACTCTGACAACAACCGTTTAAATTTTTTTCTTCTACCTTTCTTTAGGACATCCATGAGTAAATGTTCGGCGTTCTTTTGTAAGCCCTTAGCCCTTAACCTTAGGTCTTCTCTGACGATAGGCGACATAAAATTCTTAGGTATCTTCATTTAGTTGGCATGATTATTGCTTAAGAGAATTTCACTTAATTGGTGCCTTTATAGGTTTGACAGACTTCGGTGTCCCAACAGAACATGACCTACCAGATCTATGGCGATACCAGTGTCTTCGTATAACTTTCTGCCACGATAAGCAAAATTACGGCTAATACCTAGCGTTGCAGAATCTTTAAAACGGTAGTCTTTTCTACGCCACACTTATGTGGCGCTATAACAGCAACAAAGTTTTTTATATCGACCCACTCTATAATTACTTAGTCAGAGGGTGAGAACGTAAAAAAAGGCATATATATATATATATATATATATATATATATATATATATATATATATATATATATATATATATATATATATATATATATATATATATATATATATATATATATATATATATAGTTTATTTGTAGATTAGCAACAGTGCCTGAACCATAAACTCAGAATTTCTGAGACAAGAGAACAAACGTCATAGTAGAATTGGAAAAAAAGATGCCTTTGGGGCTGTGAAAACTGAGAACAGACCAATAAGAGAAATTAGGAGTTTGGCGCATCAGCATTCTCAGTAAAAAACGCCTTTTGTTAATATATAAGTATAACAGGTAAGTCAGTGGGTAGAAAGTACGTATATGCTAAGAAATTAATTACATTTGTATATATACTTATATATAATATATATATATATATATAATATATATATATATATAATATATATATAATATATATATATATATTTATATATATATTAATTTATATATATATATATATATATATAATAAGTAGAGAGAGAGGGGGGCCAAATTACCAAAAGTTATCAGCAAAGAAACAAAATGGTGGGCGACAGGCTGACCCATCTGCAGGCAAAATTGCATAGATAAAATTTGGTTCGAAAGGCTGGGGGAGTGTAGTGGACGCGACCTGAACGGGTACGGATGGTTTAGGTAATATAGATGTTTTGTATGTGGTGCAGGAACGAGGTCAGCCCCTGACTTGCAGGAGTGATGATCTCTATACTGAAAACCACAAAAAATATGTTTGTTTGAGGTGTAACAGAAGCTATGGGATTTAATCCTGAGGATGTATTCGAAGTAGGTCAACTTATTGGAAGTATGAGTTCCCATATGCCACCGCTTTGCTAATGATCTTACAACAAAAGAGGTTTTGTTGGCCACGCGAACGAATATCTTAAATGAAAAGTTACAGAGCAGCAAATTTTAATCTTTCTTGCTAGAACATCGGACGTAATATCAAACTATTCATAAGCATACTTATTGTCCGTTTGGGAATGAGGTAAAAAGGCATTCCACAAACGCCCCCTCCCGACCGTAACCGGATGCTTAATTTTCTTTGAATAAAGAGCCCACATGGAAAATGTTAAGAATTTGTGTTTAAATAACTAATAAAAACATAAGGAAGTAGGCTTTTAAAATGATCTCGTAAGTATTCAATCCCAAGTTGGCTTAAAAAAAAAAAAATTTGACTAACAATTTAAAGAAAACTAAAATTAGATGAGGTCGTGAGTCGTTGGAGGCTTCTTGATGAGTAGCTCTTCACTGCAGTGCAGGGAGTCGCGAATTAGCTCCTAATTTTTGTGCACGAAGGCCATTCTCTGGTCAGGGGACTCGGTCGGCATCAGCGTGCTAAGACAGGCGGAGAAACATTTAGGTAAGGATTTGCCCTGGTGGTCTGTGAGAACATAGCGTCCGCTCAAGAGATAGGGGAGCGTATGGTGGCGGGTGTGCTGTTATTGAGATCGGTCCACGGGAAATTGGGGAGGTCTCCTCCCTTGGCAGACCGGATAGACCTTCATGTCAGAGCCCAACAACCAGTTATGAGTGAAATAAAAAAAAAAACCAAGCTAACTAAGTTAATTATATATGAATTAGGGTTTGGAGACAATCCTGAGGGGTCTCTCCCCCAGGAAAGAAGTCTTCCATAAAATATCTCATCAGACGCGCCACCACTACATAATTATAAAACAAGACTAGTAAATAGAAGAACCCACAGAATCCCACAAGAGGAAGACAAATGCAAAGAAAAAGTGAAAAAGACCGCCACTCAAGAGTTACACGATGATTAGGCAATCAGGAAAACAGCAACAAGAGAAGAAGCGAGTGAGAAAGGAATGATGCCGAAGATGGGGGGTGGAGGGTGGTTGTGGTCTTGGGGCAATGATAACTTATCATATATAAAATAAAAGGTCTCGTGCCTGAGGGAAAAGCAACAGTTAATAATTTATTTTCGGCAAGTTACTACCCCCCTAGTGGATTTCATCCACCCCCAGGAGGACCACTGACAGCATTTGTCTGACACCGTGCAGTCAGAAGGTCAGTTCTTAATTGTTTTTCATCTGTAGTTTTGTTTCACATATTGGATAAAAAGAAAAGAAACAAGAGTCCTATTTTGCCTACCGCTTATCGGGGAATTACAGGATTGGGGAATGTTAGGTTTCCTGTCCTTGGGGAAGTAATAATAGCTTTGAGGTTGTCTACCAATTATCTCCTGAAGCCCAGTCGTTTTGTCGTGGTACCTGACGAACTAACCGATTACGATTTGGTTTTGGGGTTTGATATACTAAATCAAGAACATCTGCTGCCGGATCTGTACCGTAAAGAGTTAGTAATAAGACGCGGGGATTTTGTACAGACCGTTGCAGTGGACGTCAGACAGGGCAACCCCAAGGAAGAGACTTGTTCCCTATGTGGATAGCTGTGGAGTATACGAACCTCGAGATGTAGTGAGGTGAGAGTAGAGAGGATGGCAAGAGTTTTCCCTCCTGCAAGCAACCATGTTTGTGGTGGAACGGCCAGTCCAGGATTGCCAATTCATAAAGTTTCGAAAAACGCGCTGCTTTAGTTTATTTTACAAGGCGATAAGCCATGTTTTTAGTTAGGAATGAAGGAGAGTTCCCAAGGAGGTTAAAGGAAAAGGCAACATTATAGGACAGTTTAGAAAGTAAGGAATAGTTAGGATTAGGAATAGGAGGTCAGGAACAAATATAATATGTTGTTGAGTTAAATGAACGCAAGGTCCACATGAATACACCCGAGTGGACACCTGAAATTTGTAGTGAAAGCGTTTCGAGACTGGAAGAAAGTCCGATTTGACAATAGAATCAAGAAAGAAAAAAATTAATTTCATTTACTAGAAAAAGATCCACTGTTGAGTTTGGGTGGACTCTGATGTGGGCTGCACCGATGTTATTAAGCATAGAATAGAAACACTCACTGAGGAGCCTGTGCAAGTGCCAGTCAGACGACTACAAGGTCCCATTCTCAGAGAAATAGAAGCGAATTGTAAAAAGTTGGAAGAGGAGGGAATCATTCAGAGGAGCAAGTCCCCATATTCAGCCCCAGTGGTACCAATAAGGAAAAAGGATGGATCAATCAGATTGTGTATAGATTACAGAGAATTAAATAAAATCACCAAAGGAGATAGCTTTCCAATTTCGAATCTGATCGACATGTTGTTTACTTTACAGGGCATGAGATATTTTACCACCATAGATTTGATCAAGAATAACACCAGTGGATGATGGAGGAGAAACCAGTATTGAAAAGACAGCATTTACCACTCCCTTGTCTCACTGGGAAGTTTTTGCGGATGCCGTTTGGTGTAAAGAATGGACCGGCCACTTTCCAACGTGGGATGAGATATGCTCTGGCCCATATTCCATGGAACGAATGCATGGTATATCTGGATGATGTCCTTATCCTCAGTGAAACATTTGAAGAACATCTGGAAGTCCTCGAAAAAGTTTTATCAGCATTTAAAGAAACAGGATTTAAAATCAAACCGGCAAAGGCGTTTCTCCTTAGGAAAGAAGTACAGTACTTAGGACACAAGGTTTCCGAAAAAGGCATGGTTCCTCTTGGATTCAAAATTTGCAATAACTGCTATGCAATTTCCAGTTCCGACGACCGTCCGTAAGTTGAGGCAAGTTTTCTCTGGGCATGGTGAACTTTTACAGGCGCCACATCGCCCATTGCTTTCAGAGATTTTCGTGTTTTATGATTGCAAACCCCTTTTTCGAACTATTGAGTGCTAAAACCTTGAAATGGACGGAATCATGTCAAAAGGCTTTCGAAGCTCTAAAACAAGAATTAACATCCCCACAGGTCCTATCGTATCCCGATCGTTCAGAACAAGCGAAGCCTTTATTGTTATATGTGGATGCCTCTGATATCGGGGCAGGAGCGTGTCTTGCGCAGACCCAATCTGGTGAGGAACGTCCTATAGCTTAATATTCCACGACCTTGGGGTGTTAATGGTAAAGCCAGGAAACAGCGCTATAGCTGTAGCAAGCTGGGAAAGAGGTAGCCCGCCCATATACGATGGGGCTGTGAGGCTTTGAAACCTTTTCTTTATGGAATCAAAGTAGTTATTTTTCACTGACCATCAACCATTATTATTTCTACATAGTATGCCATTGGTGGAATGCCGGGTCAGGCCGCCAATTATGGAAGAAAAATGACCGAATTACTGAGTTGAGATACATCAGGGGAAGGAATAAAAGTAGCGGACGCGTTGTCGCCCGATCAACCAAATGGGGGGAGCCTTGGGGAGTCTGAAGAAATTCTTTCAAATACCATCCCTGGAGGATTTTCTGAAGTAAAGATTCCTGGTGGGGGTGATTCGCTTTTTCAAGCATTGTCGATAGGGTTGTATGGGTCCTTGGACCATCATTTAAAGTTAAGACAGGACATTGTCCAAGAGATGATCGAAAATCGCTCAACATATGGTTTACCCACCGGGAAGGATAACAGGCAAATTACAAAGAGGCTACAATTAATGAAACAAGCTGGACAATTTCCTCTTATTCAAGCTATACAAGCATTTACCAAGTTACACCATCTGCAAGTCTTTGTGTACTATGGAGATACTTAACCATTGAAGTTTGGAAAGGAATCAGAGAAAGATATTTGTCATCTGTTGTGTTGTGGTGGAGTTCACTATAATCTCTTGGTACCCCATGTACCAATAGCCATGTACCAAATGGGTTTTTGGCGGCGCGATTGAGAAAGAAAAGACGAGTGTTTAATGTAATGTCGTCAATGGGTTTCCGGGAGTGGATGTTGTTAGATGAGTCCATGGAGGAGGAAAGTGCTACCCCTAGTGGTTCCACCACGATCATCAAAGAAAAATCAAACAATCCCCAAAACACCGGTGGGGAGGTGGTAAAAGAAATCCGGGATCCCCGGATACACCATATCGTCATGGATTCAGAGGATATAGTTGATCCTTTAGAGATTGATAGTGATAACATTATAATGCTGCAAAATTCAGATCCAACGTTGAAGCGGCTAAAAAGAGCCATAGTCAGGAATTTGCCGTTTAATGGACCTTTAAAACCTTTTGCGCGAGTAAGTAGATATATTTATTTAAGAAACGATCGTTTGTATAGGGGGGGGAAAATTTTTTTGCTACGGGAGAATTATGCTCTTAAGTTCCGCAACAGTACTTTAAAACACAGGGTGGCTATTAAAAACAACAACTGGAATGTTTGCTCACACATGGGAAAAAAAAACTAATTGCACTCATTGCTGCTCATAACTTGTATATGGCACCGAAGAAGACCCCAAAATTACATGCCATAGATGTTCACGCCGATATTACATACCAACGTGTTACAAAATGCAGGCGTTTAAGATCTCTCACACATACTGTTGTCCCACTAGCAAACTAAAAAATAGGTAACTTCCAGCCTCTCGATATTGGTGGCGATGGATTAATATCGCAGTTTCCCAGTTCCACTCAAAGGAATAATTACGTTAACGCCCTTGTAATGGTAAGATCTCATTTTACGAAATGGGTAAGCCTGCTATTCCCCATATAGAAATAAGCAGTGGTATAAATGTAACCAAGCCTACACATCGCCATATTGTGCCATTTTCCTTCCAAACTAAACAAGAACCGGGCCTGTTGACAGATAATGGTAAGAGAGTTTATTAGGTCCAGAATTGAGGAGATTACTTAAAAAATACAACAAACTTAAGACATCGTGTTAATCTACGCCATATACACCATCGTCTAACGGAGCTCGGTGGGCGAGTAAACCGCACCCTAGTCCAGTTTGAGATATTTCTATCAAAAAAGCCAAATAAATTTGCATGAAAGAAAATGATCCCACGGAGCCGTGTGGTCGTATAATCATACCACTCATTTTGGTCATGTCGACGCACGGACACATATCACAGAACGCCATGGAGCGAAACATATTAAAAGAGCCGCATGAATTGCACACTGGTTGCCCATTGCCCATGAGGAGGAGTGTTGGGAAGCGATAGTCATCGTTTTGGCCGATTCGTCTCTTTATTCTAATTCATCTTTTGTTAAAGACACAAAAGCCTCATTTAACACTGAAATAACACAAAATAAAGTATTTCCTCTAGATAAGTATGGGACCTTTATGAATAAAATACAGGTAAATGACAATCGGGTTACTTATGTAAAAAATCCACGGTCGATGGAAACAGTATAAAAGCCCATCAATAAACAGTTGAGGGTATGGAAGATGCCTCCTGAATATTTGTTGAACGATCCTGTGTTTCAGAGGTATGCAATGTATGAAGAACAAGAGGAAATAATAGATGCAGGTTGGTGTACCGGTGGGGTGGAGGTGCCCTTGCCGGAAATTGTAGTGGATGATGATAAGGAAGATTATGATGAACGATGTCGACTCTTTTGTTTGAAGGTTTTTTACCATAGATGAGGAAATATTGAAAAGGATTAAAGAGAAATTTAAAGGACTAGTAAAAGCACAAGAAAAGATAAATTTGAGTATTAGAGTGAGTGGGGACAAATCATTGGAAAAATCACTTTATCTAGACGTGGAGGAGGTTTATGAAGAATTGGAGAGTATAGGGGAAAAGGAAGAAGAGAACGAGCTTAATGAATATTTATTGTGGGACACCTCGGACTTGATAGAAGAAGCGTACTGGCGCTGGGAGTCAACACAAGCTCCCCCTGTGGGTTTAAGGGATTCTCTTCCTACAGATAAGACGTTTGAAAACCGTGTGCAAGTCTATTCGACGCCTGTGATCGGCTTGCCGATTGCAGAAGCAGAAGAACAAATTCCTGAAAGTGAGTTATCTTTTGAAGGGTTTGAAGTTGAAGAGAATCCGGTGAGAGATCCAATAAAAGAAAATCGACCATATACGCGATCGCGAGGGACTTGCCAGGAATTGCCAATAGTGTTCCCTTATATGATAGAAAGGAAGAGGAAATAAATTGAAGTGGAGAAAATTAGCAAATTGAATGTTTCTATAAAACAAAAAGAGAAATGTTTGTTTGAAAAAAAATAATAAAAATATGACAGAAGGAAGAAAGCGAAAATAGGAAAATTTAGAGAATAAGAAATTAATAAAATTAACAAAATGATTTTTTTAAAAGAACTGTTGCAGCGTGCGTCATCTGAGTTGCCGTTTGCAAAGGAATATCCCCACTGTGGGGAAAGAGAAAAGATATTTAAGGGGATGTGATGGAAGTATGTTTTGTTTAAATTTTGAGTATGACTTATACTTCACCTTTTCTGCGTCAATACCAGAATTGACGGGTGGGGAGGAATGAGATAGATTTAACTATCTTTCTTATTTTTCTCCTTCCCACAGAATTAGATTTTTGATTTAACTGATCCAGAGGAGGTGATAATTGCAAAGGTTTTTTTTTGAAAAAAAAAAAAAAAAAAAAAAAGGATTGAAGAACATTTAAAAGAAAGAAGACAAGAATAAATAAACAATCAAGATCCAAATAAGATAAATTAAAGAAGAAGAATAAACAAACAATCAGGATCCAAATAAGATAAATTAAAGAAGAACGACAAGACAGTCTACCCTTATAAAAGGGTAAATTGCAGTTTATATTTTTATTTGTTGTGATAGGGTGATTCAAGTATGGATAATAGTATTAAAGTAAATACATGAAGGATAGAATTTATTGAGAAAATTAATTTGGATAGAGTAAAAATTGATAATGATAATAAAGATGAATAATTGAATAAAGTTGTAGTAGGTATGGATAAAGAAAAAATAGATGATTTTTTTTGGAGATTTTTTTGATGAGGATAGGTTTATAAAAGTTAAATAAAATTAATTAAATAAATAAAATAAATGGGAATTTGTGAGGTGCTAATTCCTGTTTCCGGTTCAGGTCCCGACGTGAGGAGCCATTTTGGTGAAGACAAGAAGACAAGACCAATTTAGATCTGCAGGGGTGATTTTGTCCATTTTTGGAAATTGATGTAAAGTTTTCCAAATACCTAAGAATTTCACTAAATTAATATCAGCAACAATAGCCAACACAGAAATTTTGATTTGTGGAGCCAATCAGATTTTGTGAACCATACCTGAAACTAAAGAAGATCTTCGCGCTGATTTTGTTTATTTCAAATTGTTCCACTGTGGGGTTTTATTTCAAATTGTTCCACTGTGGGGTTTACCTGAAATACTATATACTCTAATTGTATCACACACTAAATTGCCTTTACTGCCGCAATAGACATATTTGCCACTTTTTAAATCACGCATATTAAATAGTAGTACAAATATTATTATATAATCGCTTGTTAATTTGTAAAAGGAATTCGTATACCAATGATGTATTATGAGACATTTATTTAGATAATTCCCTCGATAGTTCTTTTATATATTATTATTATATTACTTTTATCATTAATTTTTAGTTATCAAATATTAAATTTATGACTTATCTTTATTTAGAAGTTTTTAATTCCAACATATATACTATATATATAATAATATATATATATAATATAATATATATTATATAGTATATATATATATATAGTAATATATATTATTTAA